>JAWWEN010007127.1:0-27009 GCA_035582955.1 Sycophila texana | reverse complement strand
GGCGGTTACTCAGGGTTTCACAGATTCATAAGTTGATACTAAAGAACTATTACCACGAGGGGGCGCAGCTGTAGCGCGGATCAATTCGAAATACCAGAACATGGCCATATTAGGCGCATGCCCATATTAGGCACAGGTACCTTATGTATTAATTTGAAGTTTAAATAATTATAATTGAATAATGATTTATTAAGTTCACAGTACATTTCTTGCTTATTTTTTAAATTTCTATGTAAAAATATACTGGACTAAATGAAACCTTAGTGAGTCCTTAGCCCAACTATTTATTTACTTATATATGTGTATAAGTATTTAATTCCTTTTACGATCGCATCTTTTGAGTTTAAAAAATAATTTTTACATAAAGAAAAATTCTGTACTAAAAATTACTATAGTTTCTTATAAAATTTAATATAATTTCTTTCAAAATTGACTGCAACTCTAACGAATCTTGGTATACAGCTCTTATAAATTTTACAAGAAACTATTACAATTTTTCGAAAAATATCAGTCGATGTAACATTCAGATTACTTATAGAAATTATTAGTAAATCTTTTCCCTCCGTATACTCGCTCCTTATTTTAATCCCAATAAAAAAAAAAGTGAATACAATGAAATAAACGAATCCGAGGATCCACGGAAGCGAAGGAAATAAACCAGTCCGATTATTCAGCGGCGAGAGCGCAGGCGCGCAAAACAAAAGGGAATAATCAGAAATCATTGAACCCCGGAGGTAATTGCGGAGGCAACGCAGAAAAGGCTGGCTCACCGCATGAGCCAGCGAATAATTTCAATCAGCGCGGAAACATTGCGCCAATGCGAGCGAGAAGCGCGCGACTGGTAACATCGCGCTCGATCTCGAGGTAATAAAGTAAGTAGACGCGACGCCGGGAGCATCGTGCCCTTGGCACGCATACTCGCCGTCGGTCGTACGCGAATTTGGCGAGGGTCGCTCGAGGATCGCGGGCCTCGGGCGATCGGGCAGCCCGAGCTCCTCGAGCGCACTACTTTCGCGCGATTTCATGAGAGGACGATCCGCTCCTTGAGGCCCTTTTTTATGGATCCTCGTCGGAGCGAGCGTCCCGACGGTAGGTCGCCGCAGTATTTTACTCGGTGAATTAATTGCCGAACGGCCGCTGCGATTTATCGAGGGAAAGGTTCTTATTTTAAATTAACACTTACTTACCTTACGCTTTTCTCGCGTTGAATTATCAATGGCTTGGTTGGTATAATACGGATGAAGCTCGAGTTTTTTTGTATTTTTGAAATGCTCGTGCTTTTATCACTTGAGTGACTTTTTACCGCGGAAAAGCACTAGTCACTTTTACGGGAGCAAATAAAAAATTCATTTTTACGGATCTTTTTAGTACGGCAGATCATTTAAAATGAACATTCAGTTACGGAGCAATGGACTTGTGCCATTTTCACGGGAAGATGAGGGATATAAAAGCAAAAAAGCAAGATAGCACACGAACATTTATGCATTAAATTTCATAGTAGGATAATCGCCGGTGAATTATCACCTGTTGATTTCTATTCCGTTATTAGTAGCTTGTGACGGTATTGATTTGCTGTAAAATGCTATAGGGCGAGATATAATCGAGGTAGGAATTGTAATTGACAATAATAGTTGCAATTTTATCATTTTTAGTCATGTTATCAGTAATACTTTGCATGCTTTTACGAATAATATGCGTTGTATTAATTAAATAAACAATAAACAAAATACATTTGTTGCATTAAAATAATTACAATATTTACTAGATTTACAGAAAACATTAATTCATTTACGGTTTCATTGATAAGTCTCTAAATATTAAATGCCCATGTCCCTTTTTACATAAACAAATATGTATAATAAAGATAGTCTGTGAAATATACTTAATACAATACCATTAATTAAATATCTCATTTAATGAAACTGTCCCAGTTAAATAATTCGTCATTTCAACAGATACAAGAAAATTTAATTATATTGTTATATATTATGATTACCGTGTGCAGATCTTGTTATTAGCAACTATTTTTGTTTAATTTATTGCGTGAGGATCGTTGCAGTATAAAACATTTAAAGCAGTAGACATTATCTTAATTATAAATAAAAATAATTTTCATACCTACATAATAAATGAACCTGTATGTACACCTCACCGCTTGCATAACGCACAGCGCAACAATAAAACGGACGGAAAATTATCGTCAAATAAACGCCTGCATGTCCAGATCCCAAACCTCAAAACCCAAGTTTCCCAAAATCGCATTTTCAAAAACTTCCTCCAGCAATAAAAAAGCCAGCTATAAAAACGCCAGCGGTCGATTGGATAACAAAACCACGAATCGTAAACTGCCGCACAAAATTTGCAGGATAAATAAAAAAAAAAAAAAAAAAAGAGACGAGAAAAACGAGAGAGAAAGAGAGACGACGAGCAGCCGATAGCGCGCGAACGGCGTGCTACGGAAAACCGCAGAATAATTAATCGCGGCCGGCAAATGACAATCTAGTTTCCGTAATTACCTTCAAGTTTTGCAAAGCGCGGCGCGCGCTCTGCCTCTCCTCTCTTGGCCATACACCCACTCGAGCACACACATGCACTCACGTACGCACATGCACACATACATACATTATACACTCACGTACACATGCATAGATACATACATACACGCACAGCATATAAACACACATATACATGTAAACATAAACACACAAGAACAGCCCGTGTATAATGAAAATAGTGCTTGGGTCACTCTGCGGTTTTAATTTTATTTATTGCGCGGAATCGGACCGCGCATCCACGAGCCTTGCGCAACGGACGGCGCTGTGCTTTAATCGGCGGCGCATCGCGAAATTTTAATTAATTTTTCATTAGCCACGATGAATTCGGCGCGCCTCGCCGTAGTAATCAGAGTCGCGCCGTAAGCGGAGTATACGGCAGCGGCTCCATCAATTTCACCTCGGAGTAAGAGGCCATCGCCGGGTCGTCTTTATTAATAATTTCTGGCTGGGATTCGTTGGGTGGACTGGATTCTCTCCTCCCAATGCTTGGCTTCGTTAGGGGATTAGATTATCGAGCGACACTACCCGCATTACGAAGAATTTCCATATCGCACGAGTGGCCATTTACACTTTCGCTCGTACATGACTTTACTCCGTAGCTGTGATATTTTTATTATTGCAGAATTATTTATCTCTTTTCTTTTTTAAATCTTATTAACTGTTTTGGGGGTTGGATGCTGAATATTCATTGTCAGAAACTGAAAATTAATTATTATCTATTTTAATGATTTTCAGTTTCTAAACGTACCCTGTGAAGTTCTAGATGCTGAATTGGTTAATTTAATGGCGTTTTCTTAAAAGGGAAATAAAATGTTTAAATATATCTGTATATTATCAATAATTTCAATTGATTAATTATACTTCCGGTAACGTTGGTAAATTATTTTTCTTTCATTTTTATATTTCATTTTGTCTTGCAAATTCAGCACGGACATTAATATTCTTAATTAATTAAAAATTGGTATACCTGATATTGTTTTAAAGGAGTAGAATAAACATTACATGTACTTCATTAATCAGTCAATAAAATCCTCTTTTACATTAAAATCCTTTTAAAATTTATTTAAAACATTACATTTGCATTATTTAATATATAATTCCTCTTATAATTCATATACTTCTTTAATTTAAAATTAATTTCTTAAAACTTTGAAAAAACAAAAACCATAGATTTTCATTGTAACATCAATTAAATGCCGCAACGAAGGAGCTGAATCGACGCACCATGAATTTCACTGACATTAATTCAATTGCCTTAAAAAAAAATCTCCCTTTAAACAGATTTGTGGAATATGATGCTCGAACGAGATAAGCCGCTCTAATCGAGCACTGAAAAAACATTAATTAGCAGTCGCGCGCCGAGGAGCAGCAGCTCTCCACGCTGAAAGCCGAGGAAAGAATGAAAAAAAAAAAGAAGAGCCAGCAAAGAAAAGAAGCAAAGAGAGAAATAGCATTTGAACGATTTCGCAATTCGAACGAGATCCTCCGACTCCGCTTTGAATAAAGCAAGCGACTGTAATTTAAAAATAACGCCAGAAAATGTCACTCGGCTCCCGTCAAACGTTAATTGCACGTCTCGTCGAGCAAAAAAAAAACAGAAAAAAATCAGAGACAAGTGTCGCGCAAAGTACCGGGCGGAGGGGCAGTATTATGCATAGCGACGATACTCCACGTCCATTAGAATCCACCTCTCATCCTCCGTCGGTTCAAGGCTCACTCTCGCCTCGGCCGAAATCGATCTATTCGCCCGGGCCCGCTTCATTATATTCGACGGTGCACGCAGCATCGAAGGCTCGCGACGATTTGGTATTTCAATCCGCCACCACACTCCCTCCATTGCGGGCTCAATCTCGAAATATGACGAGCACTCGAGCCGTCGGGATGCCCGTTAGATCCCCGATGTCTTCGGCGATTCCGAAGGCCGAGGCAGGTGGAAGTGGCGAGGTGGCCTTTGTGCGTCGTCTCTTGAATTGACCGAGATAGTGAGAGTTAGAAAAGGAGAAAGAGAGAGAGAGAGAGAGAGAGAGAGAGAGAGAGAGAGAGAGAGAGATCCGCGCGCCCTGGGAGGACTCGAGCGGAGATTGATTTTTCGCAGGAACGAAATTTTCCCCGCTGACACGCGCTCTTTTGCAACGGCGCCGATCTCGTTGGGAAACGTATCGAGATTGATGTTGATTCACGGAGCGCGTACCTTTGTCCCGCTTTTCTTTATTTTTTTTTCTTCTCTTCCTGCGAGGCACGGCGATTCAGTACTTTGTCCTTTATCAGATGAAAATAGCGCGATCCTGTGTGATGCAGTGTGTCGGCGGGGTTCGTGCGGCGATTTTAATGTACTTTAGGTGTGTGTGTAGTATGTACACTGAGAAAAAAGTATTGTAAAAATTACTATCTGTAGTACTCTCTACAGTAGATTATGCTGTGCATATAGAATTTTTTGCAATACTGTTCAGCAAAATTTACTATATTTATGGCGGATTTAGTAAATTAATGAAGATTTTACTGCGTAATGTAGTAGCTTTTATCTGAGAGTCCAGTCTGTGATTTGTTCCAGACATATAATAATTTTTTCAATATTTTTTTCTCAGTGTAATGAGTATTTTACAGCTTTATTAAAAAATGCAATATTTTAATGGAATTTAAAAGCTATATTTTCGAGTTCCCCCTTTTCTCTTATCTCTAAATAAAAAAGAGTGAAATTTCACTCTTTCACATTGAATTTCACTCTTTTATATTTAGAGAGATAATGTGGACTTTTCAAAGCTTTTCAGTCAAAATTAACGTCAATTTGATTTTTTTAAATTCGATTTTACCTTTATATTTGTTTAAATTGTTGCATAAAATAATATTTATACATACTCTGTGTAATTGATTACAAATATTAATACCAATGTACGAAGCAATAAATCTTGTAAATTATATTTATCAAGCGATATATTATTAGCGATGATTATTGCACATAATAATCAATCGAACAATATGCATATTTATTAAAATCTGAAAACATATTTTATGTCAAATCTATACAGAATAATTAAAACAAAGAAAGATTTGACCTCACGACTAAAACAATTACTAAGAATTCATCAAAATCTAATGTCTTACTGTACTCGTCTGTTACTACTGCGCCATTTAAAGCATAGTCACAGGCCATCAATTATTGGACATTTTTTCCTTAAATAAATCTCTCAGAAAGTAAGCCAGTTTCAATCAAGAATCTCTCTACACATTAATCGACACTATTATTAGTCCCCAATAAGATTACCGTCTACCAATGCATTAGTACATCAAGGCTAATTCATCGACCGACCCGGGGGTTGCGTTTCGACACAATCGATCAATCCCAATTGGTAATAGTATATCACCTCGGCGTCTCCCGCAAAATAAACCGTATTCCAGAAGCAAGAAATCCTCTAAAGCCAAGCCGGCCGAGACTTTCCTCGCGGCCAAGTGGCAAAAAGGAGAGCAGCGACAGTATCGCCGCGCCGCTCCCTACCGAAAAAGCGACCATCAATCGCGCGCGCACAATGCCGAGCGCACCTCGGCGTCAAAGTCAGCTCCCCGGCGAACAATGCGCCTCTTCCCCGAACAAAAAGAAAACTCGTCGCACGCATTGCACGTGCCCCGATCGGCGCATCTCCCGCGTAATAACGACGCCGCGAGGCCCGCGATCGCGAAATCGCGCTGCTCAATCATCGCTCGCAGCCTCCGAGTCCTACTCCCCCCCTCCCCTGCCTCCTCGAGAGGCGCGCGTCACGCGGCAGGTATGTAACCTTAGCCACCCCGAAAAGACGTATACGCTGCGTGGGGGGGAGGAGGGGGGAGGGGGGCATCCCGCGCGGATATCGCTGTCGGTGGCGCAACGGCCTTGCTCGTGATGTTACACATATCGGCGTCGCGAGGAGGGGAGAGGAGCTCCCGCGATATGACGAGGATGACGGGGACGCAGCCAGTCTCGCCCTCCCAGGGGCCAAATGGTATAAAACCAGCGGCTCGGCAGATGCCACCTCGCACTCGGCAAAGTACTCATCTGCCACGAGGACCTCGCGTGCACCTTCGGCAAAGCCTTTTTTTCCCCCCTTTTTTTTCGTCGCTCGTCCCGTGCCACCTCCTCCTCCCCTCTCTGCTCCCCCACCTCCCCCGAAAAAACACACGTCGCGCGGCGCGCTCGCGCTGACCCTTTTTTTGCATATTAAAGCGGCGTCCGAGCGCGAAAGTGCTTTACTCATCGCCGAGACTCCGTCGCGAGCATCCGCGCACTCGAGAGGCCAGCTCACTTACC
This sequence comes from Sycophila texana, assembly GCA_035582955.1. Classification (NCBI taxonomy): domain Eukaryota; kingdom Metazoa; phylum Arthropoda; class Insecta; order Hymenoptera; family Eurytomidae; genus Sycophila; species Sycophila texana. The sequence continues at coordinate 20,175 of JAWWEN010007127.1, read as the reverse complement.
TGGATAAGGATTTTTATTTTGTATCCACGAGGAGGAACCCCTGTCTGCTCAGCCATGAACGTAAGTATATACTAAGTATATACGAGAGTCTATATATATGATGGGTTTTTGCTTTTGTTCGGCCGTGGATTTTCGATCGGATAATTTTACACTTTATTTTAGGATGTCGGTTTGACGTTCATACGGATGCGAAACTGTTGAAACGTGGTATCGACGAAAATATGATATTTTAAATATATATGTAATTTGAATGATAGAATGATAGACAAACGATGTAAGAAATATAATTTTTGCACTACTTTAATATTTATTTAAATTTATTTATGGTTATTCGATAATAAATTCAGTTATTTCTAATTCTAGTAGAAAAGCTCGCTGCATATATAATAAACGGGAAACGGGGAAACGGGAATTATTCTCAAAAATAAATCACTTAATAATTCAAATCTAATTTTAAACAATAGCGCAGTATTTCGATAATTTAATTATAATTAAATTATAATTAAATTATAATTTAAATTATACAGCGCTATTACATTTTAAGAACGATTTTTGCTTTATTTTAAATATTCAATAAATTTTTTCTCGCATTCAGATCTTTTTATATCACGTTTTCTAGCTGTTCCACTTTTTTATAATGTCCTTTCCTTACTTGCTACATAATTAACAAGAATATTATAAAATAAATATTGGTATAATTAGATACACATATTCAACAACACTTAACTAATCACTTATAATTCATTTAGTTTATTTATCCCGATCATTGTATTCATAAATCCACAAGAAAAAAATTTTTTATAATATCTTACTTCTCACTTTACAGTGAATCAGTAAACAATTAATTCTCATCCAATCCAATTCCAATTCTAAAGCATTCCATTTTCATTCTAAAACAAGACAAACATTGCATAAATTTCATAACGGAACTGTCAAATCTCCGCAAGCCGAATTCTGTAACCGCACACATCGTCCGACACATAACGCGACGCGTCGCCGTAAACTATTCCCCAACATTCGAAAATTCCTACACGCCGTTCTCCACACGCTCGGGCATTGTCTCCGGCCAGCGGCAGACGTAAGTCCCCCCCGATTTCCCCGGCGCGCGAAAAAGACAACGGGGAAAAAAAGCGAAGTAAAAGAAGAGGAGTATCTGTTCGCAGCGCTGCACCGAAAATTTGTTCATTGCGCAATCGCTATATACGCCGGCGGTGCATGTAACGCGGCCCGTCTCATCCCGGCGCGACCGCAGCGTCCGCGTTCCGCGTCTCGGGCCCGTCTGGCGGGGGCCGTTATGATTGCCGCCCGTAAATCGGCCGGCGATCGCCGCCGCCGCTTCCCTTGCGAAACGCCGCGGTGCTCGCCTATGGCCGTCGTCGCACGCAAATCCCCCAGCACCGCGGAGATTTAGAAGGCGCGATTAAAACTCATCGTGGGGGGGTCTCTTTGCCTTTTTATGGCGCTCGAGGTGCCGCGAGCGTTTTTCGCGAGCGATTTGCGCGTTCCACTTTTTTCTGTCTCTCTCTCTCTCTCTCTCTCTCTCTCTCCGCGCCCGCGATGAGAGTCTGATTCGACGATTATCGTATTTTAAGCGTCATTATCGCGATTGTTTCGAGATTGACTTGATGAGCTTTCCGTGATTTTTTTTTATGTGCAGTTTTGTGATGCACGTGGCTATTAAATGAAAGAACTGGAGAACTCCTTTTTGGATATGTTGGATAAGGTGCTGAAAATGTATTGTTGAAAATATTAAGCTAATTTATTTTTTAAAGAATACTTAGTACTGAAGTATGTTGCATAAAAATTCGTTTCTCAGAATTGTGCAGTACATAATCTTATACGGTTCGAAAAAATTGTTTCTAATTTTTAACGGAACAGTTATCTTACTTATTTAAAGAATGAACAGGGTTTTTTTTTAAGTTTAGATAGAAAAAGCTTTCATGAAATATAATTTTTTTTAAATTTTGAAATATGTTGTTTATAAAGTTAAAATCAAAATTAGAGAACAACATTTTTCTATTTAGAAGAGAATAAAAAATAATTGCATTTAAAAATAAAAATCAAAGCTCCTTATACATCCATTTTATATTAAAATATTCTGTTTAAAAAAAAAAAAATTAAATATTTATTAAGTACACAGTAGACTAACAACTGTTCTGAAATATAAAGTGTTTTGGCGCAAGGCTCCAATGAATCCTTTTCTTCTGTGCAGCTAAATATTTTTCATAAAAAATAAATTATAAATCACGTTAACGAGGTGAAAGACATTCACTTAATATTTAAGAGGAACGTCTACTTAATCACGATGATTATCATTTTTTTTATAAGTAAATTTTCAGACAATTATTGTTAAACACAATACCGATGAATTTACCTAATTTTTGTTCATAATGCACGATACACAAGCGAATCCGTAGAACATTAAACCACTGTCACGATTGAAATATTTAAAACTTTGAAATTAAAATTCATCAATGAACCTTACAGAATTCAATTGCTAAAATAATAATACACGCTTGCATACAAGTACAAAAGTAATTTCACCAAAAAAAATTCCAATTAGATAATAGTCGGGCGCGTAAGTCTTCTTATGTATGCACAGACTAGACACCAGCCAAGTTTTCATAATCGCCTTCCGAGCGCGCCTCAATGGGCCTAAAATCCCGGTCCATTCATCCGCTGACACGTCAGAGCCAATGATAGATACGAGAAAAAGGAACGCTTTTAAGATTATACGAGCTCCAATCCAGTTTGTGTGTACATACCAGCGACCTTACGTACAACTCCGCAAAACCCACAAGCCGTCCGCTGGATATTAATTATAACCTCTCGGTCCGCGCCGAAAAAAAAATCGTCATCCCTTTCATCGTGCGAAATTGCGAAAGCTCCGAGCGGAGAAAGACCGAGCCGAGCGAGGCGAAAGTGCGAGCCTCTTGCAATCTCGATCGATAACGCGCCTCGACCGTCAGCGTCCGGTGGCCCCTTCATCCTCTCTCGCGCGATTTATTATCCGCGCCGGCGCGAAGACGATCGCACCGTTGCGCAACCCGCCGCGATTGATTAGTTTGCCGAGCTTAAAAAAAAAAGAAAAAAGAAAAAAGACCGGGAAAAAAATTCGGACCCCCTCCTCACCGGGGAGTGTGCCTATATTCGCTCCGTGCGTTCGGCCGTCACTTTAACAAGTAATCTTATGGAAAAGTGTAAATTCTTTCGCGCCACTTCCACTTATTTCACTCCATATAAGATTTAACATGGAAAATAAAAAAAGAATTAGGGCAGCGCTGTTCTTGCACGGAGCGAATATAGGACCGTCGGGTGGCGAGGCGCTGCCGTCCGATGGAAAGGGGGTGCGAGGGGCTCGCTTTCTCCGTGCGCAGCTGAGATTCGCTCGATTATGCTAATTTCAGCGGGTTACTTAATTGCCGCGCGCCGCGCGGGATGTTGCGCTGAAAATTTATGCGCCGAGTCCGCGCGAATCGGTAACGATGGATCTTCGGCGCCGGGGCCTCTCTTCGGCCTTTTATTCGCGAACGCCACTTTATTAAGCGCAGGCGCAAGTTATGCATATTCATACTTCGCATATCTCGCAGGTTTCGTGTGCAGCGAGCGAGCCTATCGGCGAGTGTCATTATTTACCGTTGCCGGGAAAAAGTTGGCTTAATTCATCACTTAACTTGATGCCGCGATCTCGCGCGGGAAAGTCGATAGTTTAAGGATATTGGGGTTTAATTCGCGCATAATTATTATATAAAAATTTTTATACTCGGCGTGAAGTGACTACGATTATACGAAGTAGTTATACTGCACTTGTTGGTCGTTGCGTAAGGGACGGGGGAAATTTTTTGTATCTAAATTAATTTTTTTTTTATTATTTTCAATTTGTTATTGAGATGTAATTGTGCGAAATAGGTTCCTCATTATACCGCGGTAATGATAGCAAATTCTTTGCAAAAGTGTCAGAGTTTTACAATAAATAATACTTCAGTCTTAGTAAATTACCAAGTAATAACTATACTTTATAAGCAAATAAATTGAATAAGATTGATTTAAGTGACATTCACGCTTTTAATTAAATTAAAGTAAAACATCCGTATATGAGAAAATCCAGGAGAAAAATAATTTGGTAAAAAATGTCTATAAAAAATTTAGAAATTTTTCTTTAAAAACTTACCTCAGTTTTGACTATTACTGATTATCCTTTAAAAGCTCGCGCTTTAAGGTACACGAATCCCTTGGAATAATGCATAATAAGGGTATCTTATATCCTAGGTTGATCTCGGGTAAAGTATCAATCGATCACTGTAGAAGCTTTCCGACGTTACAAAGGTAAATAAGGTACTAAGTCACCTCCTAAACTGAAGACGGAAATTAATGTCTGTTTCTCTGTCTATTTATCTCCCTTTGTTATCTCTCTCTTTCTCATTTCCATAAAAAAAACTAGATTTTTTTTTAAATTTTCGCTTCACAAAATCGAATAAATACAAAAAAGTACGCTAAACATCGAAACGATCTTCTCGCGGATCGGATAAAAAAGATTTATTCGGCTCATGCGTACCAATAAATGCAGCAGATTCAATACACCCAAAGAATATTTCACAAAAATTTCCAATTCAATCTCTGAAAATTTCATAACCAGCGCTCTCGTACCCTCGCCGCGATACCAATCTTATCGCCATTGTCAACCAACAGCGAAGCTCAAAGTCCAGCAGCGAGCTTAATTAAGCACGAATCGAGTACTCTGAGAGAATTTTTGTCGTAAAAATTACTGTTTTCCTCTTAAAAATTACATGAAAAAAAAAAACGTAATCGTGACATGTTTGTCACTTCCTTAATTTTTTCAGTTCTCTTATTTAGTTGTAAGTCAATTTTAATTTTTATTATTTCTTTTGTAAAGGGCTTTTAGCCCGTCTAATTGTGTAAATAAATAAATAAATACTGTAAATTTTTACGAGAAAATCACCGTAATTTTTACCTGAATCTTGGACGGTTAGTCAAGCTTTGCAAGCTTTACAAAAGAAAAGCTCTCTAATTTTTACCAGAAAATTCTTTCAGTCTACGTAATCTAAGCCCGATCGCTATGCTATCTCTAAGCAAAAAAATGAGGCCCCAATCAGCTGCTTTGGCATTCATTCATTTGGCTTTCCGAAGCGATGGTAGCCGCTTAAGCGCGCTCGCAGTGGTAACAGACGAGTACGGGCGGACGGCGCGCGGAGTTCGGCCGAGCGATTGACGGCGGCGCTCGCTTCGATCCGCCGCGGGTGGCTGTCGACAGCCACCGGCGATGGATCCGCTTCGAGGGCCGCAGCCGCCGTCGCCGCTTGCGCAAGTCGCGCTTCTCTGCGAGCCGGCGCTCTCGTTGCGTCAAAATGCGAAATTGCGCTCGCGCCGCAGGCCGCCGGGGCATCTCGCTCGAGCGTGCAAACGATAATGAGCCGAGGCCTCGTCCTCCCTCCGTCTCTGACTCTCTGCTCGCCTCTCCTTTTCTGGAGCGTCTAATTCACTCGCATTGTCCAATCGATCGTTGCGATTAGGGTCGCGTAAAGGGTGCTTGAATTTCTTCTTTTGTTTTTTCTTTATTTTTCATTGTTACGATAGTGTTCTTTTTAATCCGGTAATGGAAAAAAGAACAATGGGTATTAATCGCGAGAATGGAGTTAATAATGAAATATATAGGTACCTTTTTTGGGTGTTGGCGCAACTTACTAGAAAGTACTTTCATTGTTGTCTGCTGCCGATTTTCATTCTCGATTAATTTGTTATCATTCAATTTACTGCTACAAAAAATCATGTTTATTTCCTGATACAACTGGATAAAGAAATAAAAGAATGAAAGCATTATTCGTAGAAAGAATCGAAATTAATTTCATGTTTTCCGATAAAATGTTATTTACTTCCGAAAACATGAAATAAAATTTTAATACATTTCATCGAAATGCATATTAATGCATTGTCCTTTTCGGCTCAAATCAAAATCATTATTTATAAAACAATATATTTAATCAGCGTGTTTTCGTTATCAATTTTACTGGGAAACCAGAGTGATTTATTGAAGGGTTTCTTGAAATAAAAATCGTGACTATAAAAAAAAACGCGCGACTGAGCGAGTTTAACAAACGAAACTGTCCGATGTCGCAGAAGCTTACGATGTCAACGATGGGTCTTCTGGCGGTGTGCGTCGGCCTGGCGCTGGCGGAGCCGCCGGTCAATCAGTACCTGCCGCCGGATCAGCTGTACGGGCCGCCGGGAGTGCAGCAGCGGCCGCCGCCGTCCGGCAACCGACCAGGCGGACAGTTCGGCGGCTCGAACCAGTACCTCCCGCCCAATCAGCAGTACGGCCCGCCCGGCGCTGGCGGTGGTTCCGGCGGATACGACGACGGATCTAACAACGTGAGTAGCACACCGGTAAACCGGATTTTTCCCACCCCCACTTTGTTATATCGACTACTGTTCCGAGTTGGCCACTCCACGGTGAAATTTCAGGCTTCACACTTTTTTCGTCGATTCAATTTTTTTTTTTTTATCGAGTTTCGATTATTTACCGTTCGTTTGGTCGAGTGGTACAAAAATAATACAATTATTGTAAAACTTTGTAGTAAAGCGTAATTATACTGTTACTGATATTGCAAACGAAGTTTGCGACAATTATAAGTAGAAAGAGACGAGTACTGTACGGCATAGTTTTTTTCCTTAATAAAATGAGCAGTAATCTTTTAAACTTTCAATAAATTAAGATACGGTAAATCTTATTTTTTCCTTAGCATTGCAATTTCACATTTTATTTTTTCTTTAATAAAATTATTGATACCCTTATAGTTTTCGACTATATCGGTTTTTGCTTAAATTAAGTAACAGCTTGTTTGCTAAACTTATTTGTTCCTCAGCATTACAGTTTCACATTTTATTGTTTCTTTAGTAAGACTACAAAAATATCTGTATGATTGCATCAATTTTCACTTAAAATAAGAAACGGCAATGCTTTTTTTTCTTCAACATTTCTATTTCAGATTTTATTTTTTTTTTTTTTTTTTAAGATAATTCAATTAATGTCTGTCGCTTTCAATTACATCGATTTTTTCTTAAAATAAATAACGACAATGCTTTTTTTTCTTCAACATTGCGATAATTTTGCAGAAGTGATTTACATTTTTTATCATACGTTTATTCTCGAAATAGAGGCGAATACTCCCTTATTCAAAGATAAAATTAGTTATCTTTACTTAATCATCAATATAAATTTAATAGTTACTTTATGCAACTCCGTGCGTAAATAGCACTTTACACACGGAGTTGCATAATAGTTATTTTCGATACAAGTGCGTAAAAGTTGATTCGTGGACGAGGGTGACTTCGCCCGAGCGAAGCGAGCATTATATTTTATGCAACGACGGCGTAAAGTAGCACTTTACGCACGGAGTTGCATAATAACTATTTTTCATCAATGTAAATTTAATAAAATTCAGTTACAGTTTCTAAAAAAAAATGCACAATACATTAAACAAAAAAAAACATATCAATTAATTTATCCAGGGACCTGCGAAGTACGAGTTCGAGTACACGGTGAACGACCCTCCCTCCGGCAACGACTTCGGTCACAAGGAGTCGCGCGACGGTGACCTCACCCGCGGCGTCTACTTCGTGCTGCTACCCGACGGTCGCCGGCAGATGGTCGAGTACGAGGCCGACCAGGACGGCTACAGGCCCAAGATCACCTACATGCAGGTAGGCGGCGGCGCCGGCGGCTACCCTAGCGGCGGACCTGGAGGATATCCCGGTGCCGGAGGTGGTGCCGGTGGTTACCCCAGCGGTGGACCCGGCGGCTACAGATACTAGACCCTAGAAGCTTTATATATATATATCCGATCGTCGCGACGCCGATAGAATTGCAGTGTAACCCGTAGTGAATGAACGATCTTATAAAAACTGATAAAATCTCATAGATTCTGGTGCAAAATCCGAATAAGGTTTCTGTACCCTTTTTATAGGGTTTTATAAGATCGATTCAGTGGGGATACGGGCAACTCGGTCGGCTCCGCGTCTCGATTAGCCGAGTGTAACACTCAAGAATGTCTCCAAGCTACTTTGAAGGGAATAGCAAAAAAAATCGACAATTTCGATGACTTTGCATATAAGAAGCGAGTGTCGCTCGAGTCTCCACATGCCATAACCGTTCGATATATAAAACAAAAGGGTAAACCATGTTTAAATTAGGAGAGATAAAATCAGTTAATATATATATATATATATATTTTTTGTTAAAAAAAAAATACTCATCTTTATATATACACACACATAAATATATAATACACTTACCACACAGATCGATCGCTACGCGGAGGCAGCGCACAGCGTGCGACTACTCCGTCCCATCCTGTAACATAGCTCATTGCGCTCATAAACCTTGTATACACACACGAAGCGTCGATGTAGTAACACGTGTATCCGTCATGTAAACCAGTATCGCATTCACGCAAGCCTATTAAAAAAATGTAAAAAAAAAAAACAAGAAGAAACCATGAAGAATGCAAGAATGTAACCCCCCCTACCCCCCTCAAACATGTATAATGGCGTGCGGGTATAATCATTTACGTAGGCACCCGCGCGCGCGCGTAACTCTCACTCCGCTCTTGTGTACTCCATTTTGTATCGAGTTTGTACAATATAATAATTTAAAAGGAAAAAGCCCGGAGCAGCGGCATTGCCGTTCGATTTATTTCAATCGACCCTCCCCCCTCCCCTCCAGCAGCCGGGAGACGATATTTACCGGCGCTCCTTTCTCCCTACACTCCCCCTCTTGTCGATGTACCCTGCGAAAATTCACGTCGCCGGGGCAAGATTTTTTCGCAAGTGGTTGCGCAAATTGAAATGTGCGAATCGATCGCGCGCCCGAGGAGGCGACGTCGGCCAGGCGAGTTATTTGATCGTCACTTTCGGGAGCGATGCTCTCCAACTATTTCGCGGCAATTGATTGCAGCCGGCCGCTTGAGTTATACGGCGGCAAGCGCGGGGAACGAGCGCGCATGGCCCTAGCGAAGATTATGGGGATCACGGCGAGGCTTTATTGAGATCGATACTTATCAGTGCTGCCTGTGCAATGCTTTTCTTTTTCCTCTTCCTTTTTTGTGTTGTTTTTTTTTTATTTTTTTAACAGGGGTATGACTCAATTTATAGGGTATCGCTTGGAAAAGTTGTTTAGTGGTTCTTTCTTTGTTATTTTGCCAATTAAGGATAGGCTGCTATACGCGTTTTACTAATTGTCTTAACGATTCATTTAGGGTGTGGAATAATTGACCTTGAGTTCTTCACGGAGAGAAAAGATTTGCTTAAAATTACAATAGGTCAATATTAATGTGCTCAAAAACTGACGTCATTGGAAGTATTGAAATAGATTCTTGCAAAATTTACAAGAGCTTATACAGCCGAATTTATTTGTTTCATTTGCAGTCAATTTTGAAATAAATCAGTAAAATTTTATAAGAAATTATTGTAATTTTTCCAATAGTGCCGGTCTGTGAAAATAATCAAAATTATCTACTGCAATTTTTAGTATAGGGAATTTCTTCAGTGTTTTTTTTTCTTCTTTTTTGGGATATCCAAAATTTATAAGATGCTAATTTAACTAAACATAAATATATTTATTGTTTTAATACGCAGCGAAATAATAACAGAAAACCGTTGAAAAAGATACAGATGTAAATATCAAATCGTAAATACAACAACAAAAAATCAACGCGAGAAAAATATTTACAAAAATATTATTTTTCTAATTTGATTCAAAATACTAGTATTTTAATGGAAAAATATTTATTTCCGAACACACGTGAATGAAGAAATGAAAGATCGAACAAATCAGAAAATGAAAAGAGTACTCGCTATGTTTTTGTTTTTTATATAGAGAAAACCCTTTGAGTGCAATATTGATAAACGAAATTCTTGAAATAAAATATGTAGGGTAAAAGAAAAATGTTTCAACGTTGAAACAACAAGAAAAAATGCGGCTTTAATACATTTTTCCCCAGAACGTTCTAAATGATTTTATTCTACACGAGTTTAAAATAAAATATATTGAAATATGAAATAATTCCAACGAGAAATTTAATTCTCTCTTCGCGAATTAATAATAAGCCGTACGTAACTTTTAATAAAATCGGGGTCATACACGTTTATTGAACAATTTTAAACATTTTATACATTATAATAAATTGAAATATAAAAAAAAGAAATTACATTGACACCGTCTGACAACGAATGAAATATAAAACAAACGCCACATATAAATAAATATAAATTTAACATCCATCGCATTTCCTGCAAAAATATATAAAGCACGAAAGAAAAAAGAAACTTTGAGATCGGCTGAGTTCCAGCAACGAGGCAGGATCACTCAAAGTGTAGTCGCAGTCGAAAAAAAAAGTACGCTTACGTTACAAAGGGAAGATCCCATTCGCGCCTCGGTTATATCCGCGAGCACGTGTGACGAGGCGGCACAACAAAAGTTCCTTTCGAAGCTCACCCACACGTCGAGGAGCTCCCGACGAATGTGAAAGTAATGGAGCCGTACGCTATACCCCCCCCCCCCCCTCCTCCAATCCTCCCACTATTTTTTCGGATGCGGAGTGTCGCGTGGCGGTATCGTGTGCGCCTGTCCCTGATCTAATCGCATCGAGAACGAAGATGACATATCGCACTTGCGCGGAGGATTACGTACACCCGTGCGCGAGCGATCGTTTTCCAAGGCTTCCGAGGGTAAGTTATAGAGCACCGCACTGTATACGTATTCTGCAGGGGAGGTAAAAAGAAAACAGGTCGCCGATGCTGCATAGTGCCTCTTTTCTCTCGCTACTGAGGCATTTTGTTATCCGAAGTGGATTTTTAATTACCCACGCAGAAAATGCACAGCTGTACACTTAATTTGTTTGAAAAGTAATTTTAGAAACGTTAAATGCTGCTTTAACGAGGCTTTATTCTGGTTAATCTTTTAGCAAGATTTCTATGAAAAATGTTAATGTGTATTGTTTCGGAGATTAAAAAAATATTTTAAAAACATAAGTGCTAATGAAAATCAGATGAAACCAAAAATACTGATGAATAAATGCAAAAATATAAAGAATAAAATTCTGGCTTTACTTTAGAATCTCTTTAATAATTTCGTTTTACCTATACTGAAAAAAAAGATTAGTAAATTCAAGAAAATCTTTGTTTAAGTAGTGCCAAGTAAATGGTTTCCTAAATATTTCATTGAAGTAACTTTATTTTTAGCAGCTTTTACAAAAAGATTTATTTAATTCAATAAAACCATTTGCTTGAGACTACTTAATGAAATATTTTGTTGAATTTACTAATTTTTTTTTTCAGTGTAGAATCGATGTACAGTTCGTAAAAGCTTTGAAATGTTTAAATCATGAGTTTCAAATTAAAAAACCAATGCATTGAACTGCGTAAAAACCCCTTAATCGTAAAGGAGATTAATCTATACGCGGGCATACATTACATATTATACTTCTTCATTCACATTAGAAATAAATTAATGAAAAATAACAAGAAATTTTCTCTAAAACTGTGATTATTCATAATAGTAGAACACTAATATTTAAATATATGTATATTTATACATATTTAGTGCACTACTAATCTTTTGAATGTAAATAAAATGTCTTACTTTTGAAAATTTTCATTCGAATGACATTTAGTCGAGGCAGAACTTAAAAATAAAAATAAACTTTAAAAATAAAAATCGTCGCTCTCAATAAAGCTCATCATTCAGCAGTCGATATCTCTTAAAGAGCCAGCAAAAAAGCAGTCGAAGCGTCTAAAGGACATTCCATTCAGCAGCTCCAGCTCCCTAATGGGTTCATCAGAATGGAGGTAGACCGGCATGAATAAAACCGATTTGAGACCTCACCGAATCGCAATTTATAATTTATAACGTTGCCCAATCGATGTCCGCCCGACTCTGCCCCGTCATCGCCATGCAAATGGGGATCCGCGCACCAAAAATGGGGAGGGCTGCGCCGAACAAGCGAGGGTCTTCTGCATAACGCAGGGAAAATTTGAATACACCTTTTAGGCGGACGTATGCGAGCGGCGCATCCGACGGGCTCAGAGGCCCGAGTGGGGATTGCGCGATACTCCCGTTTCCGAGTCCCCGGCAGGCCGGCGGCGGCTTGCATAACGCCCGCGGCGCACCGACGTGGGATGGATCGTGGATAATTCGAATTTTACGCTCGCCGCGCGCGGCGTTAAGTGGGAGCGCGCCGCTCCTGACGGATGATCCATCTTCTTTTTAACACTTGCTTTTTATCATCGTCACTCACAAAACAATCGCCTAATTTGTCCGCTCGGTCTACGCTCACTCCTTCTCTTTTTGTTTTTTTCTTTTTTAACGCACTTTCACTTGCTGTTCGATTTGGAAAATCTTATCTCTCGCTTTTGTTTGGGTGACACTTTTGTGTACTGCTTTATGGGGACAACTCGAACTCACTTGAGTGAACAAATTGATCAGAAATAAACTTTAACAAATTATAGTTTTTTTTTCTTAATTAGTATACTAATTACGTAATTGAATAGGAAAGCTTATTTGTGATTTCACGAATAAGAAATGCTATTTAAATATTAATTCAGTTAAAAATACTTAAATATATAATTATAAAATCAAGTATAAGTTAATTAAATATTAATCTACAGGTATATACCATGGCTACTGATGAAAAAAAGTAGATAATTAAAATCTGTCGGGGAAAAAATACACTAAGGAGTTTTTAAAGCGCAAAAAAGCCCTTCTCATAAGCGTCGCGAAAAGAAGCACTGCACCAGTTTCTCCAAGAAGAGAAATCACTTTTGAAATGTGCTTTTTTTGCGGCGAAACTTCCTAAAGTTTTTTACTTTAGAAATGTAATTTTCTCCGAAGGAATCGATCATATTTGCTTTATTTCTGGTGTATTAGGTTAATCTGTAATTCAAATTGTTATTAATCTTTCACCAAGTATTTTTCATATTTTTAGCTCTCTACTTTAATTAAATGGCCTACTTTTTTTCTTCTATTCACTATTCAACTTAATACACTTGTTAATTCACAAAAAAACATCAAATTTTCTTGTTATAAAAATGATATATTTTTTTTCAAAGAATATAATCTTTTATAATTAAGGTACAAAGTATGGTTTATCTTTACATTAAATTTGCTTTGGGCCTCGCATAACTTCGTACTGCATTATTAATTGTTACTATGTTTGATGCATGCTGACTACGCCTTCAAAGCAATGTGATAAATTTTTAACTACGGCAGGATAGTGCAATATGTAAAAGTGCTACTACTTTATACGAGATACGAAGAAAATGGTAAAATATTATCACACTGCCATGAAAGGAATTAAAAAAAAAAACAACTACGTTCACATAATCTCTCTTAAAATTAAATTATCAAAGTAGCGTCTCTTCCAAACCTCCTGCACTCAACATTACTCTCCACCAACAATGAAAAACACGAGGGACCGCCGAGATTTGCATAAAAAATAAAATTCAAATAAAAATGAAATTACGCAAGTCGTCGAAGGTACATCGATCTCTCGAGACCACAGAAATAATTGATAGCTTCATTGAAAACAAAAATTTGAGATGCAAATCTCCCACTGCTGCAAAAGGCCAAAAAACCTCTCACAATCCTCGTCGCGTCGTCGACTCGACTCATCGAAGGGGACTAGTAGGGTCCGAGGCCGTTACCGTCGTAGCCGTCGGAGGCGAGGCCGGCGGCCTTGGGCCCGAGGACGGACGCCGCCTCCTCGTAGGTGATGCGGGGCTTGAAGCCGTGCTCGTCCGCCTCGTAGCGGACGATCTGCTTTCGGCCGTCGGGCAGCAGGACGCTGTACACGCCGTGGGTCTGTTCGCCGGAGCGCGACTCCTGGTGGCCGAAGTCGTTGCCGAACTCGTCGCTCACGCGGTACTCGAAGTCGTACTTGGCTGGCTCCTGCGAAGGGTGAATATGATTATATTCCCATGCTCGGTTAAGCTCTGATTGCTGGCTCGGTGTATTTATTGTTCTCAACCCTCCCCTCTCCACTTTCACTCTGTTTTTTTTTATCTCATTTTCAGTAGCGGTGATATTTCCCGCCGGGAATTAATTGAGTCGTGTAATTGCGTGATTTATGGCGCGAGGGTGTAATGGGCCGGGACTGCCGCGGCTTAGCGTTCAGTATTTACAAGATTAATGGCTGCTCGCTTCTAATATTAATAAATGGCGTGAATGAAAAATCAATACTGATAAGCAGTGGGTCCGTGTTTTTGCACTACTACTACACCCTTTGTATAATATATAGGTCGTTGAGACGCGCCTGTTTAATTTTCACGATGCTATTTTAGTCCTGAATATTTCCATTTATATTACGAAAGTACATATTTTAAAAAGAAGGAATGAATTGTTTTTTATATAAATTAAATTAAACTTAAATCATTGAGCACTACCCTGTTCACTACCAATATCAATTTTAAATACTTATATAAAGTAAGTATATAAGAACGAAAATATTTAATTAACAATAAGTATACTTTTAACGACGTTTTATATTGATTTTCTGTTTTTTCGATTTTAAAGGAACTTGAGCACTCCTGATCCTAAATATCTCAAATAACTTTAGGCAAATTCAATGAACAATTTAAAGTATCCCCCAACTCACTGGTATAATACTCCATAAACACGCAGAAAAATATCACTGTAGTCCTTACTAAAGCAAGGGCAAACTCGAAAATAAAGAAAATAGACTGAGAAAAAATTTAGTTGGATCAACGATTCTTGCTGTTAAATACTTCCAACAGAAAAAATTGCTATTTTAACAGCGTCAATTTTGATTGAACAGAAGTATCGTTAAGATAACAAAAAACTCTGTCAAAATAAGCTCTACGCTGTTGAATTAACAGTGACACTATTAAATTAACAGTGGAATTGTTGAATTAACAGTTTTTTTTCGGTTGGAAGTATTTAACAGCGCGAATCATTAATCCAACTAAATTTTTTTCTCAGTATAATAATAATTACCAGCATATTTTACTATAAACATAGTAAAATTTAATTTTTTACATACCATCGCCAAAAGTGCTTATTTTTACCCCGGCGTGGAAACGAAAAATTAGTATATTACGTACCTAGCTCTGTATAATAAGAAAGTGTCTCAGATCACATTTAATTGTCGACCGAGGCGAAGCCGAGGTAGAGAAACATGTGATCTGAGGCTTTCTTATTATACAGGGCTAGGTATGTATACTATTTTTCTGCTCGACGGTGCCGGAAAGCACCAACTTCCGCTCGTGCAGCGGCCCGAAAGTTGGCGCTTTCCGGCCGGAAGGCAGAAAAGAGCCATTTTGGGGTGGAGATGTAAAAAAATCGTATATCCACTACGGAAAAAAAGAAAGAATGCCTCAAATCGTATGGAAATTATAATTTCCATATGATTTAGGACCATTCTTTCTTTATTTCCCTAGTAGCATAATATACTATTAAATGTGTTAAAATCTATAGTAATTTCAATACAAATTTGTACTTGATTTAGTAAACACTAGTATACCTAATTTTTAATGCAAAATTTTTCTCCCCGAAGTAATATTACTTACGCTATTCTGTTCCAAGGAAGCAACAGAGCCACGTGCAGCAGCGCCTCCATACTGGTACCCATCGTTCGCCACGTTAGATCCAGCGAGCGGTGGCAGGTAGTTATCGGCCGGCTGTTCGAAGCTCTTGACCTCGGTGGGGTACTGCGGCTGCTTCGGGTAGGCAGGAGCCCTGACGGGAGCCGAGGTGGCGGAAGTAGCCAGGCCAGAGCTGTACTGAGCTCGCGGAAGCTGAGGTTGCTGCTTTTGCTGTTGCTGCTTGCCGGTGTAGGCAGGTCCGTCGAGTTTGTAAGGCGAGACGGTGATGACGGAGATCCTGGGGCTGGGGGTGGTGGGGGCGGCGGGCCTGGACCTGCTCGGGGGCAGGTACTCGCTGTTGGGGGTTGGCGTCCGCGGAGGCAGGTACTCGCTGGAGGGTGCGGGGGCGGCGGTCGTGGGAGGCAGGTAGCTGCTGACGGGAAGGGTGCTGGTTCTCGTCGCCGGAGGCAGGTAGTCGTTCGCAGGCTTGACGGCGGGGGTGGGTGGCAGAGGCGGCAGGTACTCGTTCGATGGCGCGGGCACGGGTTTGTCCGCGGCCGGGAGGTAGTTGGTCGACGGCGCCGGTGGTCGTTGCTGAGGCTGAGGTCGCGGAGGAAGGTACTGGGGCGAGAAGCTTGCGGTCGGCGTCGGCGGTCGGTTGTAGCTTGGGGGCAGGTACTGGGAGGCCGGAGGCAGCGCCGGGGTATCCGAACCTTGGGATGGATGGTGGTGCGAGTGATCGTGGTCGTAGTGAGGTGGCAGGTATTGAGAGCTCGCGGAGCCTGGTGGTCGGTAGCCAGCGGGCTCCAGGCTGGCTGACGCCAACGCGGCCAGGGATAGGCACACTATGAAGACCTGCGAAGAAAATTCACGTTGAATTACTCTTCCGAAAAATGTTTCGCAACGGATTAATTTATATTTTCGGAATAGGTATATTGATTTTAATTTATATCGGTTGCATGGAATAAGCAATATTTAATTAACTATACCGATTGGATGTTATTGTAATGTATATATAATAAAAAAAATTGCAATTTCCTTGAATCGTACATCGTTAAAATAGTAATATTAAATAACTTTCAAATACCGCAAAGAACGTCAGACTCGAAAAATACTAACTTCCAAATATTTAAAAGTGTTAATTAACCAGAAATAAATTGAATACACCGGCAAAATAGTAATATTAAATAACTTTCAAATTACCGCGAAGAACGTCAGATTCGAAAAATATATAAACTTCCAAATTTTGAAATGTTAATTAATCACAAATAAATTAAATAAAGTCCATATAACAAATCAAATTTGATACTCCCGGTAATTAATAAATGAAATTGTATACTCTTAATGGTACCTTTTACAAGGTACCTTTATTTTATACACCCTTTATCGGGTCAAAAAACGATATACGACCTCCATAAAAAGTATAAAATTACACATCTGTCATTAACCAGTATAGAATATAAAATCTCATCCCGTCATTAAATCGCCGGCAATCTTACACCACGCAATGCACCATTCCAATTACAATTAAAACTCGCGTACGAACATCGCGATTCAATAACAACAAAAAAAAGCCACTGTTAAACACCAGCAAAACCCAGTCCTCAAGATAGCACAAGTCACCAACAATTAGTCACACTCGATTGTCACCGCGCAGAAAACGCGAGAGGCCGACAGTAGTTCGACGGCATCGGCCGCATCTTACCTTCATGCTTATGCGTCCACGTATTCGGAAGTGGATGTGATTTGGACCGATGGACGGTCCACGGCTCTTATATACGGCTACCGGGGCACCGTCTGGAAGTGAAGGAGCGGGCGCCGCCTCCCCCGGCCACCTCCACGGGGCCCCAGGCACTTTCCGCGGGGAGAGGAGGCCGTGGGTGCGTAGGATAGGCGCGCGCTCGAGCCGCCGATGAGCGCACCGTTTCGCAATCGCGCGTAACATCGAGAGCAAGGCCGCACATGCGTGAGTAACGCACGGGCAACGATCGCCCCGGCGCTGGGTCGTCGCTTCCTCCTTCGCCGGGATGATCACTTCGCACAGCCGGGGACTGAGGGATCCTTCGCGAGTGACCTTCGATTTGGGGCCTCGATGGTTTTGAATGTGGAGTAGTGATTGGTGAGAGCTGGGTGCTCGTTATCGACATTCCGCGAAAGTATTATTGCCAATTTACCCTTTTGGTGCACTGAGAAAAAAGTATAGTAAAATTGATTATAAAAATTAATTCACCAGCTTTTTTAGCGAAATAATGAGCAGACGTGTTTTTCATTAATTAGTAAATTCAACTAAATATTTCTTTAAAGTTTTACAAAGTAAATATTTCTTTGAATCAACTAACTATTTTTTTGGAAGAAACTAGTTTGTTGGATCAACAAAATAATTAGTTGATTCAAAAAAGTATTTACTTGGCAAAACTTTAAAGAAATATTTAGTTGAACTTGCTAATTTTTTTTTCGGTGCAAAAAGAAACTCTAAATTGTGGTATAAGACACTAAAAATGTAGTATGCAACACGATAAAAATTTTAAATATTGCTCTTTTTGTTTAGTTTAATCATATACAGTAATCAATACTAAAACTCAGATAGTAAAACTTGTGCAGTAAAAAGTAATAAAAATTTAGTAAAGTTAATTATACTAAAATGAGTAAAAATAATAATTTAAAAACTAATACTGTAATTTTTGTTTTAAGTCACTAAATTTCAGTTTACTGTACAAAATAGTTAATTGTACTAAGCTCTTTTTTCTCATTGTGGATATGGTTTTTGGACGGGTGGACATTCAAATTCTACTATGGCTATTGTAAATTTTATAAGAAAGTATTATGTAATTTTTCTAATAATGTAAGTCTACGAAAATATTAAAATTGACTATTGTCATTTTTAGTAGAGGAATTTTTAAAAATTTTACCACATAATTTCAATTGAAGATTTGTGAAAAAGCTAATAAGGAGTGTGAATCCTACAGATTCAGATAATTTCACATATCACACAGAGAGATTTAATTAATTCCATTTATTAAAAAAAGAAAATTTCTTAATAAATATGGGTCTCGAACTTGATTATTCATTCTCCACAATTTTTAAACTTATTATAGTATAATTGAATTAATTTAATATAATTTATCATATTTTATTTAACATTTTGAATCGACATAAAAAGTTTTTATAAAAATAACTGTAATATTAAATAAAGTCAATTCATTTAAAAATTATCCGTAATTAAAACATGATATCGAGTCATATAGCTTACAATGCATAATACATTAAACCGAAGATATTTTTCCAATATTTAGGAAAAATTGAGAAATTATACATTTAAATCCTGAATTCGGATACACTAAGCAGTATATAACTTTTATCAAATATTGATTTCCAATCTATCAAATCTAGGGTGTCACTGCAGACATCCAAATACTCGGAGAGTTAGTAGTCCTAATAATTATAATATAATTACAGTTGAAATAGTTGGATATAACTTAGGAGAGAGTCTTCTTCGCCTAAATTCCTAAAAAATTATGGAATATCTTCTAATGCAAAGAACTAGAATAGACATACTGTCAACATTATGAAACGACGGATGATGCTTATACATTTACCAAACGATTATTTCGTTAAATCTTCATCAGAACATGACATATATTCATCTTAAGAAGGTACTACGCATTTCTCGCCGGATTCAGTGCGCGTTTATATTTGTCGTTCAGCGAGCGCGTATCTCTCCGCGTCACTCGAAACTCGACGACGACGAATTTTACGAAATCTATAAATTTAAATATGTAACATGTTTTTATTTGCCAGCCCCTCGAAACCCGAATTCCCATCGGCCAAAATGTGTACTTACCTCCTCCAGATAAATGTATTCAGGCGCCGAATCGTTAGGACATTTATAATCTCGGAAAGCTTATATGTACCTACATATCCGCAATTCAAATCGTCCAAATTCATTTAAATAATATTATTCAAGTGAATCTTCCCATAATTGTTCTACTTGCGAGCGCGAGCACTCCTTGGGCCTCTTGTGCAATGATCCCGTTGAAAAATCGTTGCGGCGAGCCGACGTCGAGTGCGCTCCGCTGTCCGAATCACCGATGACGCTCTCGAGTGCGCACTCACGCCACTTCCGAGTTTCTATACGCGCACCTTCCACACTCCTGCAGTTTTCACCGCGATATGATTGTTCGAGGCGCCAGCAGCGCCTAATTTGTACGTACCTTTAGAAAATAATCAAATAACGTATGTTTATAGGGAAAGAAATACGCTTGTAAATTTTACAAGGTATATTGTTCTAATTTGGTCACAGGCTGCCTACGGCGTGGGCATTTTTATATAAGAATTTTTCCACGGAGAAATATTGTTGACTAAAATTGCAATCTACTGAAAATTTTTTTTTATTTTTTATTACAATATGATTCTAATAACGCTCGATGATAGATTTAAAAGAAAAAGAAAAATTACCAAGAACGAGCCAAAAAAGAAACTAATTCCGTTTATCCTTATGTTCTTTTTTGATGAGGGGGACTGTCTTATTTACAGCTCTAACACCGCATCAATTGAACTTTAACG
>JAWWEN010007119.1:0-27011 GCA_035582955.1 Sycophila texana | reverse complement strand
TTAAATGTTTTTATGCCCCAAAACTCATCTTTCAAAAATGGCCATATTAGGAACACTTTTTGCAAATGTTAAAAAAATTGTGTTTTCGTTTAAAACGTTATAGCTGAGGCAAAATAGCTCGAAATTAATCGTGTGAGGGCTCGTTTTAAAGCTGATATAATCAGCTTTACAATGAGTCGTTACACGTTAAAAAATTCTTCGTTCAAAAGTTATGGCCGTTTCCGCTTAGGGTAGGCATATTAGGCACAGGTACCTTAGTCAAAATTAAACAGTCCGCGTTCTCGAATCCTAATTCTAGTATATAAATTAGGGGATCAGTCACATTCGTATATCTTGGCGAGCATCTGAGCGACCAATCACAATCACATATTAAATGCTTCACAACCCTATTGAAAAATCTCACCTGTGATCTCATGCTAAAATCTCATGTTACTTTTAAAATTAAAATTGCACTGTAGCTACAATTCCTTAAACACTTATTTTGTTAAGTGTGCCTTTAGGTGTTACCGTCCTGATGATCACCGGAAAACACATGTTTTGAAACGTTTTATGGCAATTTTTGCATTTTCTAATTTTCGAAAAAATGCAAAAATGAATGCATATATAGTTTCAAAATATGTATTTTCCGGTGTACCATCAGAATGGTAATACCAAAAGGCACTCTTAAAATTAAGAACGATTAATATTGAAGGAATTATAGCAACAGTGTCACCTTAATTTTAAAAGTAACAGGAGATTTTGGCATGAGATCTCAGGTGAGATCTTACGCTAGATCTCACATGAGATTTTTCAATAGGGAACACAGATGCCATAATTCTTTTAAGAGAGGAAAGTTTTATATTCTATTATATAAATTAGGCGACCAATCACATTCGTGTATCTAGGCGACCCATCAGAATCGCGTATTAAATGCTTCACACCAAAGGCCATTTTTTTTAAGAGAGGATATATTTTATATATACATTATTTTTATAGTGAATATATTTACCATTGTTATTTTTCTTTTTTTTTTTTAATTTATATGTACAATTTATTTGTTATGTGTACACGCCGTTTATTTGGCGGTAAATTTTAAGTTCTTCTTGAAAGAAAGAGAAATATTTGTTGCTGGTGAGTTGAAAGTTAATTAGTTTTGCGATGTTGGGATAGGGGGAGGATAATTTACCAAGTTTACGAGCTTCATTCATTTAAGTTCGAAAGTTTGTGGAAAGAGCAATGTGATTTTAAATTAAGTAAAAAATTTGAGATTAATTAAAAATGTTCAAACTAACAAGAATTTAGTAAATTTATATAAAATGTCTTTAACCAACGAAGGTGACACAATCTATGCTGTAGTAGAAGACAAATATGTCACGAATAGATTAAAAATACAGTAAACTTTATGCTGTGGAAATAATTTTTGTCAATCAAAGTTTTTGAATTTATTTCTATAACTTCATTTCACGTCGCTCTTTGCAAGAAAAGTTCCTTTCCATTAAAATCCGAGTTTCTCGGTTTATTTGCTTACGGCTCTTTAGCAAAGTAAAAATTAGTTTGACTTATGAAACATAAAAATAAGTAATTAACGTGAACACGCTGTAAATCAATGGGCATAAGAACTAAATCCTTGCCTCCATCGAAGAAAAGAACATTCAAGGAAGGGTTACTATTAATTATCCATTTTTTTCTTTTTACCAGAGTATTGTAGCACTCTCCTATTCCTAAACCTGATAAATTTAGGGTATTTAGGGTAATTTTTACCAAAAGTTCAATCAATTTTACTAAATTTTAGTAACAATTATCTAAAATATTTCTCTTACTAAGAGAGTATTTCAGACTCGGATCACGAATTTTATTGAAATTTTGAGCATAGTTTTCTTATGCTAAAATGTAAAGAAATCTCATCAAAAGTGGAATTGAAATCAGAGAAAAAAATCGATATTTATAACCTGAGATATTCTACGTTACAAAAACTTTATTAGTTGAAAAGACGTACAATTAAATCAAAGCTACATAACAAAAAAAAAATAAAATAAAATAAAAAAATAAAAAAACACGTTAATACTCAGTATCACCTACTCACATTAAATTGTTTACAATTTTTGAATAAAAAAAGAGTCATAAATGCAATGCCTTTCAAATTATCAATTTTTATCTCTGTAGTGCTTTAAAAATGACATTTTTTGGAATGTACTTTTCTTCGTTAGAGGTTACGAAATATATACCCTGCACAATAAATGACAACGAACTTCCTTCCAGTTTCGGCAGCTCACTGATGACCCTCAACAGCATAGTCAAGTCCTCGACGAGGCGCATCAACACGAAATACGAGCTGAAAGACGTAAGTTACCCGACCCTTTGCACCCAATAAAATTTCTCTCGAGTACCAGCCCCGCTAACGAAATCGCTCCTCATTTCTTTCCGTTACACGCGCAGCTGCTGGACTTCGCGAACGAGCACAAAGAGGAGCTCGGCAGCGCGACTCGGGCAGTCGAGCAAGCGGTTGAGCAGGCCGAGGCGAACATCCGATGGTCCGAGCGCAGTCACGTGCCCATTTACGAGTGGCTCAAGAAGAACGTCGCGTAAGTTCGCCTTTCCGCTGCGACACCGAAATTGGCTCCTAAACGCACCACCTCGCACGAGACTAACTTGGCGTTCACGGTCCAAGTTTCGAGTGAACAGCCTAAAAACTGCTTTTTTTTAAATCTCTCGCTAATGCGAATGTTGAGAAACGTTTGCTTTTTGCCGCAAATGAAGCGAAGCGAAATTTGCTCTATTTTTATATGGTTGAAAATTGTCTTAATCTAAAATTTATTAGCAGATATTTTTTTAACGGTAAACGACGTATGATATGAAATTGAGAGCTTCTAATGATAATCTTTTCAATTAGTTGACTAAATTGATGTGTTTAAATTCGTGTGAGTGTAAAAGATTTCTTTTTTTTTGTAAGCGATTTTCTTTTTCATTTGCATTAAAAAGCAGAATGGGGAAAATTCACAGTGCAGTGTGACTGTTCGAGTACACTTCACGTAATCTTGTTTTTTTTTTTATTAATGATGTATACCTTAATTGTGTGCATTGAGAACAGTTACCTACGATCTAAACAAACTTGTTGCAAGCGAAGAAGTAAATTGCCTATGATTTTGACATATTTTAATAAAATTTTTACTTCCCCAACCCGAATAGAGTTTGTGTGTACAATGAAATCGAATGAAATTAAGTGGATTTATTTGTGATAGTTGAGGTTAACGAGTGTGATTTCTGATGCATTCCTGCTTTGGAAACGGTATAAATCTGACTTGAGTGTACAACAAAAAAAAAAAAAAAAAAACAAAACAAAAAAAAAACGAAAATTTGTAAAACATCTTTACAGATTGTTCTTAGACGTTTTTTATGGATTTGCATTGGCCGCGCTTTTATTCAACGTTTTTTGTATCTAAGTGTACATAAATATTGAATAATGTTTAATATGAAATTTATGATATTGTAATTTTATGGAGAATTTTACAAAAGAAATAGAAAAAAAATTTATGAGAAAATAAAACAATTTTATCGATTGATTAAAGCATGATAATAATTTTAAAAAATTCTTGACGTATATGAATTTATATGAATATTTAAATAATACTTACAGAATATACAAAGATAAAAGATTCTCGTATCTCATCCCGTTGCTTTTGGTGTTACAGTCACACAACTGATGTACTTTTTGTAACTGATTACTATACTCGTATTAAAAAAAAAGAAAAGAAAAATGGTGTTCAATAAAAAATGTTATAGATGTTTTTTTAAAAAAAATTATTCTTTTTCCTTTGAATCCATCACAAGAGTAACCTGCGTTTGTAAATACAATGCGTACAGCACAAAAGGTAACAAATTTTAATTTATTAAATTTTTATAATTTTGAGTAAGAAATAATTTAATTAATAGAAATATAGCCCTCAATTGAAGTAATTATTAGAATACTCTGAAGTAATTTTAAAACATTCCATCAGAACCGTAAAACTTCTGTTTCGTTTTACTTTTTTTAGTTTATCATTGAATCCTACAAGAGACTAGCTATGTAAATACAAATGATCGATGTACATTAACAATACAATAATCAAATATTAACATAAACATTGAGATTTTATTTTGTCTCGTTGGAATAATACAAAGTAGAAAATTTATAGGTTTATAAATGATACATTCATTTCACCTTACACACACAAAAGACCCAATCACCTACAATATAATAATGAAAGACATTTGGCTTGTGAAAAAAACAATAAACACTTAAAAAACAATAATTTTGAAATTATGACAACAATTAAATCTAATAAACAATTTACACAGTAAACAAAATTTTACACATAAAACACATAGAACAAGCACACATTGAGATCACTAATGAACAGTTGACAAAATCCAAATCCTGAAGTGTTGAAAAAAGCAAGGTTGGAAGTTTTATTTTTGCAGACAGAAACTGAAGCAAGCACAGTGCTGGACTGGAGCCACGTTGTGATGAATCTCAGTAGGATTCAGACTGATGTTTCTTGACATCAAACTGCAATTTTAAGTGAATTTTAATCATCATATTAACAGTAAATGTAAAATGAAATATAATAAAATTGTATTAATTTATAAAACGTGTATACCCTCGCTATAAAGAGAACGTTAGCATCAATTCCTAGATAAAGTATCATGCTAATAAAAAGAAATGTAGATATAGATATCTCAAATAGCAATAAATTTTATTCTACACTTAAAAAATACCTTATAAAATTTCTAATAAACCACAAGATTTGTTAGTACAGAAAATAAATGGTCATGCTCAAAAGAGCTATTAGTATCGTAGGTAAGGAATGGATCATCAGTGCACTATTACCGTCATCGCTTGGTTTTTCAGTACTTGACGGTTTATCAGTGGCATCGTTAAATTTCTCTAGCCACGTTTTTATTTCTCCCGAGTAGCGATTAAACCATTTCAGATTATTCTTCGCCTTCTTTACAGCTTTTTCCAGGGAGGTCTTGATCTCCTTAGCCGATTTGTCATTCACCAGATCCTCGAACTAAAGGCAAGAAGTATTTCATTATTTGGGTTGAATGTTGTTGCATGTTGATTTAAGGTAAAAGAAAAACTCAAAGATCTTTACGTTTTTTATTTGTGCCTCGGTGACGAGGTAGTCGGCCAGAGAGGTGAAGAGTGAACCTACGTCATCCCAATTGTCGAAGCTAAGTAAAAACATTAAATTAAATTTTTTGTTCGCTATTGCATTTATTCTGATTAAGATGATTTTAAGCGACGATAATTGCACTCTCTTTTTTTGAGCTTAACTTCGAGTATACGTTGTAAGTATAACAAAGTCGTGATTAATTAATAAATAGTCGTGATTATAAGTGATATTTAAATTAGGGATAAATTTTTAATTTCTTTTTTAGTTAATTCGTTCATACTTAATTTTATAAACGGATGAAAATCCGTAGATTTTCGCGAAATAAAATAAAAATTGCCAGGTTATGTACCAAAGAAACGGCAATAATTAATGAGACGACAATAATCCAATATTCCCACCAGCAGTAAAAAATAGGCAATAACATAATTTTACATTGGATGCTTATTCTAGTGAGTACATTGAATTAACAAACACTTACAACTTGCGCAGCTTATCAAGATTACTCTTGTAGTAACTGAAAGATGCCTCTAAACCTTCTTGACTAGAAGAATAAATGGAAGATAAAGCAGCAGCTGCATCTTGCCTGCGTATTTTCGAATTTTCTTCGAACACATGATCAAGGTACCTGTTAAAAACACATTTAACATTTACAACAAGTCAAATGATCCCTTATCGAACTGATTACACAAAAGAATCTTTTAATATCCTACTTTTTAAGTATCGTTGAATTTTTAGAGCAACCAAGACCGTGTAGTATGGGAAGATATTCCGTGGACATTTGAGTCTTGGTGAATACTTCCCAAAGTTTATCCCATTCTTCCGACGTGCTACGTTCTGCGGCGAAGCAGTAATAGTAGCCCACGACGTTAGGAGTAGTGCTATACGAATACAAAAATGACAAAATCTTCATTAATAAAACAACTAATTTGAAAAAAGTTTTATTTCAAGTTAGAGAAAAAAGTATTCAAACGAACCTCGGCTCCTTGAGGAAGGCCTTAGAGCAGTCCTCGTGGCCATAGTAGCATGCCTGCGTGACGAGAAGCTCTCGGTTCAGTTGGTCCAGTTGATTGTCCTTTTCCATGTTGTCCTTGAATCCAAGCTTTTTCAAGTTATTATCGACCAGTTTGACAATGTAACGAGAGAATAGATTCTTGATGTCACTGTTGCCCTCGACACGCTTAGCCAAGTAAGACAATCCATTAAAATAGGCCTTCCAGGCTATATAACTATTTTCTCGCGTCAGGTACTTGCTGGCGTTCAGCGCGATGCCGTAGTCCAGTTGGCCAGCTCTGGCCAGGTGTAATGAGTCGTCGAGTATCTGCGCTCGGTTTAGCACATGGATATCGGTGTAGTTTTCGCTGTTCAGCACCGAGACGAGATGCTTCCAGTTCGCTTCGTCGTAATTGACTCGGTAAAAGCCGATCACCTGGACGTTTAGGATGTACCAGTCGTTGGTAGAATTTAAATTCAATTGTTGAGGTTCCTTTCCTAGCCACAGCTGAGGTGATGTGACTTCGAAATCCTTGGAGTCCTCGGTTGTGAACGTTATGGGAGTCCAGTAGATTTCTTTGCTCTCGGTATCGTCGCTTGGCGATACTAAGAAGCGTTTCTGGAATCAATGGTAGGACGATACTTTGAATTACTTGAAAATCATTTATTTAAAATTTAAATTTAAATTCTTTAAAAAATGAAATGAGTGATATAAAAAAGGTGAACGGAGTAACCTGAGAAATCTCAACGGTGGGGTCTTTGCGAACAGCTGTGATAACTGGATATCCAGACTGAGTCGTCCAACTTTTCATTACATTAACGACGTCTTCTTTCAAGTCACCGGGAATTTTTTTATCTTCACTGAGGCGTTTGTTTATTGCTTGGTACAATAATTCTGGAGTTCCGGTTTTGTAACTGTTGGTACTCAAGTAATTGTGTAACGATTCTTCAAAGGCTTCTATGCCAAAACTGTGGTGCAACATTCGCAGCACACTAGCAGCTACAATAATTTTTTCAATAATTCATTTTTTACCTCATTAAATAAAGCAATTAAATTGTTTATAATAAAAAATATGACAGTAATTTTAATGGTCGAGTTTAAAGAAAATGTCAAGTGTATTACCGACCTTTTTGATATGTAATTTTATCGAATGTTGCTCGTGCTTCCGCTGGAGTCGTGACTTTATTATTCATAGGATGCGAAGAATCTAATGAATCGACGTCGAGTCCAACCTGCAATTCTTTAACGACGAATTGCTCCATCAAGTCCCACTTTGGTTCAATCTTATAAAATGAAAGTCAAATAAAATTTTCATATAAAATTGAAAAGATATTCATATAAAATTGAAAAGTAATTGTAAGTGCAAAAGAACAAATTTCATTTGAAAATAAGTAAGACATTCCTACCTTTGCGCTGATTATGTACGACACATACTCAGCGAAACCTTCGTTGAGCCATGCATAGTCCCACCAGTCGCAGGTCACTAAATTGCCAAACCATTGGTGTACCAGCTCGTGAGCTACAGTTGTCAGAACATAACGTTTGTAGGTAGCTGATGTACGATTGACATCGTACGTTAGTCCATACTCCCTTAAATCAAAACCCAACCACATAAGAGATGTAATTTAATGGAAAAATAAAATAATTAGTCTTTAAAAATTGCCTGAAAATAGTAAACGCTTTTTGAGAGCTATTCGTACCTATAAGTAACCAAGCCCCAATTTTCCATAGCTCCCATGTCAAAGTCAGGAACAGCTACGAAGTTCATTTCTTTCAACGGATATTTGATCTTAGTGAAGGCCTCTAAGTAGCTAAGAGACTTTTCACCGACTTTGGACGAATAACCCATAAACTCTTTCAGATTCGCCCTCGACCAAGTTTGCACCCTGGAATTGTCTGCTTTCACTTGTTCAAAGTCGGAAACAATAAAAGCTAATAAGTAAGGTGACATTTCCAAACTCTTTTCATAAACATCCAACATTCGATCATTGCCGCTGTGAATAAGAAACATTAGTTAAAATTCGGTTTCAGTGATTGTAGCATCACGATCTATTGTTGTGTATATATATGTATATATACTCACTCTTTCTGAGAAACTGGTTTCGAGCCCATGTTACTGAGGGACCGGTATTCGTTCGGTCTCGATATGGACACAGTAAACTTGGCTTTAAATGATGGTTCGTCGAAGCAGGGGAATGCTCTTCTCGCATACGTTGGCTCGAAATGTGTACTAGCGATCCATCTTGAAACAAAAAATGACAAGTTGTAAATCTTTATTATCTTTATTATCTTTATCATCTTTATTATCTTCTATTTGCTTTCACACGAAGGAAATGTTATAATCGAAATAAAACTTGGAAAATTTTTTTATAGAAAACTTTGTAAGCATTACTTACACAAAATTTAATTTAATTTTTTCTGTATTTTGAAAAGTTATTTGTAAAGCTATCACCATTGAAATCTTTAAAATTATAATAAAAGACTTCTAACTTAACAAATTAAAACTTAAAAATTTGGTATCTCACTTTTTGTTTCCGTCGTTATCGAAATAGTGACTTCTATAAAATCCTCTCATGTCGTCCCTCAGCTTTGCATTGTATTCAAAAGTGATCCTAAACTTCGTTTTAGCTTTGACGATTTCATCGAAGTATATATACAGTTTGTGGGTCTTTTCGTCGTAATAATGCAATTCTTCACGAATTTTAAACGTCGCACCTTCATTCAAGCTCGTTTTTGTAATTTTAAGATTTTCTTGTTGTAGCACTATGTAGTTTGTATCTTGATTGATCAAAACATCAATTCCAACTTTTCCTTCGAATGTGAACTTTTTCCCTTCGTCTTCAATCTCGAAATAAGGTTTGATCCAAAGTTCGTACGCTTCAGGTTTAGCGAAAGTGGGCAATCGATAACTCGACTCCAAATTATATTTGTTCAACACTGAAAGAATCTTCGGGCCTTTATTTGTGCACCAGTCCATTTCAGTCTTAGCTCGTTTCAAATATGACTGCAAAGATTTCGCTATTTCGGGCATGTTTTTCTCACCGTTGTTCGTTATTTTTTCAAACTGAAAAACAATTTAAAATTTGTATAAACGTTCTCTAATTTAAATTTTCATAAGTATACTATAAGAGATATTTAACGATACTTTATCGAGTAGTTCCTTGGTAGACAAACGTTTCGATGCAGTGCTTAATACACTGCTGACTGTATCGTCCTTGAGGCTAAATTAAAAAAAAAATTACACGAAAATTAGCCAAAATCTTTAGGAAACTTTTCTAAAACTAAAAATAATTAGCAGTTAGTCATTGACTTACTAATCTTTCAGTGAATTGTATTTAGCTTCAATAAAATCAAGAACGACGTTCACTCCAATAACTCCGCTATTTAAAACGCTGTTGAATGCTTTCTTTACGTCTTGCAGTCTAATGGCGGAATCCTTCTTAAGTATTTCTTTCAAAATCCTAAAACGATAATACATTTAGTTATTATAGTTAAGAATTCTCATAGAAAATAATATTTTCTTATATTAAATAAGATACATGTTTAATAATTCCGGATCCTTAGACTGAGCACATGCTGTTAACAGTGTTATCCTCTCCGTAGCGTAAGTTGAATTCTCCATTTTTTTCCAAAGATAATACCAGTCGTCCTTTAATCCGTGTCTCACTGCAGTATTGTAAACGTAGGCTTGTTTATTCGCAGGCACTTGATAACTAAAATGTTTATAAACACAAAAGGATTAATGATGATTGTTCTAGTGATTGAAAATGATAATTCTTTTTTTTTCTTCAATAAAGTAATTGAAATAATTTGTATATAGGACATTACATTTAGGGCAGCTCGAAATTCTACACTATTCTTGTACTTGTCTTGGCCTTATCCTGTATTTCAAGACAAGGCCAAGGCAAGACTTAAGTCTTGAGAAGCAAGGCTCAAAGTTATAAAATATATTAATCATATGTTTTATATAATTTTTAATTAGTTTTTTCGACGTAAAAAGCAAGCCTAATAAAGTGTCTTTTGTCTCCTACACTAAATCTTTGTAAAATCGAAAAACATTAAACTTCAAGCGAATCAAGTGTCATAAAAAAAGTACTTGTCTTCGGCGAGCAGTACGCACTTTTCGAATCGAACAGGCTTGCCTTCGACTGACTCATACTATACTCTAAGACCAACTTTAACAATCTGAACTTTATTTTAAAATTACAATAAATTATGAATTTGTTTATAATTAATTTTCATTTACAGTTAATGAAGTTAAGACATTTTTTCATATACAGTTAAGACATTCTTTTTTAAATAATGAATACTTGAGAAAAAAGAGACAGGACGAAGTCGTGCCTATTCAAAACCAAGACCGTTAACGAGAATTAAGAAATTTCAAGACCAATACAAAATCATTAATGAGTATTAAGAAATTTCAAGACCAAAACAAGACTTTCGAAAGATCTCGTCTTGTTTTGATCTCGTACAGGCCTAAATTTATGATTATTCAGCTTTTTAAAGAGTGAAATTAATCCATCTGGAAAAGCAAGTGCAAATGTATAATCAACATAGTAAAACTGAACTACATCAAAGTAGTAATCTGCAGCTGAATTTTTGATTGAACATGTACAACAGGAACTGCTTAAAAGTACTCACTTGATACCAGCTTTTTCTTTGCTAAACATCAGTTTGGCCTCATTAACGTACTTCTCGGAGTTCAATCTGGCCAGCCACTCGAGCGCGAGTTTCCGGAGCAACTTGTCTGTGTGCCGGTCACTATCATTTTCTTCAAAGCCGACAGTTTCTATGATGTTCTCCAGGAGGCTCAGTACAAAGGTCTATCAACGAAATGTCCAAATCAGCAACGATCGGTATCAACTAAATCAGATTAAAAATTTCCGATGTACTTACCCTGTAGGGTTCATAGAACTCGGGTCGTCCGGCGAAGCGCGATTCCAGGTAGCTGAATCCGTTGTACGCGGCTTTCCACGGGCCGTACTGCTTTTCGAAGCGTAAGTATCGTGCAGCTTCCAGCACCAGTTCGTAGTCGACGTAACCCACGCGGCCCAGGTTCAGAAGATCGTCAAGCAACGCCGCCCGATTGAGCTCGTGTATGACCGAGTGATTCTTGTTCAGGACACCGATCAGTCGTTGCCACATTTCCGGCTCGTAGTTTACGCGGTAGTAGCCTGAAGTGAAAATTTTATTTTTACTAAAGTGCGGTAACGAGACCCCTTTCTCGAGGAAAAAGAGACTTTTTTTAGCCCTTTTTTAATGTACTAAACGTAACGAAAAAAAAGCGAATATTTTCACTGAGAGAAAAATTTGGTAATTTTAAGTAAATATGTGCCTCAATAGTACTTGTTAAATATTTCTTTGAATCAAGTAATTACTTTTTTAAAACTACTAAATTTATTTAGAAACAAATAAATTCGTTTAGTTTTAATGAAATATTTAGCTGATTCAAGGAAATAATTAACAAGTACTATTGAAATAAATATTTACTTAAAATTACCACATTTTTTTCATTGATAATTTTAATGGCCAGAGGGCTTCTTCTTCAATAAAAATACGGTAGATTTAAGAAATTATTTAAATTAGCCTTTAAATTCAGTTGTCTGCAGTTGTTGAACATCGAATCGAACGTAACCGATTTTAACAAGATTTAACATCTTGTGGGCTGTTTTGAAAAATTACGATGTTTTCGAAGTAATTAATAGTTTGTGTAAATTGTAGATAAGTTTGTTCTCTCTTTGAGAGCTAAACTTCGTTGATTAAGTTTTTGTTTATACTGAAAAGGTTTATGCAGCTAAATATTAAATTACTTCAATTAAATGTTTAATTTTTAATTAAAGATTAATTAAATTAAGATACATTAAATGTTAAAAAAACTAATTGATAATAATTAATTATATTGATAATAGTTAAAAAAACTAATTGATTTTTTAAAAATATAGTTTCTTCATTTAACTAAAATTTTGTTGAATTAATTAAACATTTAACAGTAGTAACAAAATAAAAAGCAGATTTTGTTGATCCACCAAAATGGTTTAATTATACGATTGTTTAATAACGATAAAATGTTAGTGGCTTAAATTCTTGGTAGAAATCTAGATATTTACCCATCTGCTGCAGATTGAAGATTATCCAATCATCTGAGTCCTTCGTAATGTTTAAGCTTTTCGATTTTTCCGTTAAGAAAGTGACAGATTGTGTAATATCGAAATTCGGATTTTTTCCTGTAGTCCAAGTTAGTGGTATTATCCAGACTGATTGTTCCTTTTCATTGCTTGGCGGACGGAGATAAAATCTCGATTGTTTAAACGTAGCAACATTTTTGTCAAAAGTGACATTTATTACAGGAAAACCTTCGTTTTTAGTCCAATTACCCATCAATTTCAATACGTCAAATTTGTTCTGTTGTTTATTTACCTCATGTTGGAAAGCTTTAAATAATTCATCAGGTGTTCCCGTCGAATATGCACTAAAAAAGAAGAAAATTTTTTCATCATTTTGTCACCACGATACTGACTTTCTACGCAGAATACAAAATAAAAATGAATTTAATTTTTTATAAGAAAATGTGCTTGCAATCCCTTTCCATCTTCAGCGTACTTAGAAAAAAAAATCCCTTTCAACAATAGTTAATCGGACTCATTTTACATCAAATCGGATATTCAATTTAAAGATATCGAATAAACATTTTTGCTAGAATATTTTAAATAGTCTAGAGTATTTTAAATAGTTTTTAATCCGTTACTTTAATTAAAAGTTTTCAAGCAAAATCGTTTTAATTCTTACAAATGTTTAATGCTACTTATATATATGTATTACCATTCATCCAGGTAGTTATACAGCGCTTCGAAAAATACTTTGGGTCCAACCATTTTTTCGAACATTCTGATGACGCTCGCCGCCTTGGCGTACGAGATTGTATCGAATATTGCTCTGATCTGGCTGGGACTGTAAACTTTGGCTGTGATGGGGTGCGTACCCGTCGACGCGTCGTTCTTAAACGATGTCTGCATTGCATCCACCACGAACTGAGTTTCCAACTTCCATGTGTTCTCGTTCTATTAGTAAAAAAAAAAAGATCTTATCTGTAATAAACCTAATTCGCTCAATTCGCTTAATGAGTTTTCCCTCCTGAATATATTCGAAGAAAAAAATTAATCTACTAATTGACAATAGGTGAACTGTATCCGTCTCTACCCGCAGTAATTCATTAGCAATGCCACCTGAATGTGACGTCGTGACGGAATAATAATTTTCGCTAATGGAAAAACCTTGCTTACAGCTAATCCAGCGGCTTATTTATCTCTGCACGTAGTAGCTGTAATTCAAATGACACAGAAGTAGGAGAAACAACGGCGGACACAGAAGACAGCAGATTAAGATTTTCATCATTATTTTGTGCCGAAGGGTTCGCGTGTAGTCGCGAGATAGAATATACCGATCAGTGCACGGAGAAAAATTCTCTATCAAAAATTGCAAGAGGCAATAGTCTATTTTACCGTGTGTCACAGACTGACGGTATTGAAAAAATTACGATAATTTCTTGTAAAATTTACTGCAGTTTCTATCAAAATTTAATGCAAAACTAACAAATGTTACTGTAGCCCTTGTAAATTTTAGCAGAAACTATCGCAATTTTTCCATTAATGTCAGTCTGCGACGACGTTTACATTAATTATTACAATTTTTAATAGATATTTTCTCTTCGTGTGCGATTGGATAGCTTATTAATTCAATTATGAGTACAATTAATAATTTCGTGAGTTCCTTGAAGGATGCTTCTTTAATTTTTACTGGACTTCGTATATAATTTTTCCAGTAAAAATTTTCTGAAAGAAAGGCATATGTACCAGATCGATTTTATACACTGAGAAAAAAGTATTCTATCTAGAAACTACTATATTCTATCTAGAAACTTTGTGAAAATTACTATAATATACTATTAAAATTAAAAATTACTATATTCTGACTAGAAACGTGACCACAGACTGGAAGTATTTACTCTGTTTTTAACAAATTATACTGTAGAGTAATTGTTATCTGAGAGTCCAGTCCGTGGTCATATTCCCAGATAGATAGTAATTTTTTCTTAGTGTAATAAAGAGTGTGTAAATTACACCGACGATGGATCAACAGTTCTAACGAGGTGAATATTCATAAAAGTATCAATCACCGGTATTATCGCACTTACTTCAGTGTAGGCGTGGAACTGGAAGTACCGAGCGAAGCCCTCGCTCAGCCAGAGATAGTCCCACCAAAGCGGACTGACGAGGTTACCAAACCACTGGTGGGTGATCTCGTGGGCTATGACGTTACGAACGGCCTGCTTATCGGCGATGGTGGACATGATTTCTGGGTCGTAAGCCAAGTTGGTCTCGCGGAAGGTCATCAGACCCCAGTTCTCCATTGCGCCTGAGGTGAAATCTGGCAACGCTACCATGTCGAGCTTCGACAATGAGTACTGATGCTTAAGATTTTTTTCGAAGAATTCGACGATTGGTCTCATCACCTTCAGAGAGTAGTTCATCTGACCGATGATCAGAGGATTCGAGTACACATTGTAATCGCGTTTCTGAACGTCTGTTTCGGAGATAAGCTCGAAATCGCTCACTACCACGGCGACCAGGTAGGTGGACATCAATGGTGTCTTCTCAAATTCATAGGTAATAGTTCTGCAATTTTACGTTACATTACGTGAACATGAAATATTTTCGATAGTCAGATTATTCAGAATATTAAAATTAAATTAAATAGATTTGAATTTAAGAAAGGATTGCATTAAAGATCCATTTAATGAACAAAAGAGATGATAAGGTTTTTTAAATATCACAAAATATTGATTCACAAATTTAAAGTCTCATTGAACAATCAAATATTTCTATAGATGAATGCAAAAATGGAATAAAAAAAAAAAAAAAAAAAGAGTTACCCGTCTTTGTTTTTGGATTCACGTATTACAGCGGTGTTGCTAGTAACATTGTATCCCTCCTTTGCTACGACGGTAATATCGAAAGTAGCTTTTAACGCAGGCTCGTCGAAGCAGGGAAAAACTCTGCGTGCACCAACCGGTTCCAGGTGAGTAGCAGCTAACCACCTAAACAAAAAATAAATTATCACGCTACCTGCACTTATTTTATGATAAGATTAAAATAATTTTCTTTGATCGTCACTGGATTAAATTATTTATTTGATATTTAAATTTTATTGAAACTTTCAAAGACAATTTATTTTAATTGGTTCCATTGAAAAAGAATTAAATATGAAACTAGCAAACCTTGGTTTTCTACTTTTGTCTTTGTAAGAACTTCTGTAGAAGCCTCTCATTTCTGTATTCAGAATTCCCGTGTATTTTATGGTGATCACAATTTTTTGTTTGCTCTTTAATTCTTCCTTCAATATGATGCTTGTAAAGTTGTAATTTGAAGCATATGAAGCATATTCGACCATCTCTACCGTAAGTTTTACAGTTTTATCAGCATTTACTACGGAGACTGTCACATCCTTTTGATCAATTTTCAGTTGGTCTGTGTGAAGTACGATTACATCTGTCGGATCCTTCACTTCTGCAGAAATCTCAACGACACCGTTAAATGTAAAATCATTTTCTTCGATATGTGGATTCAGTTGAAGTTTGTAAGCTTGGGGGACCACATTACTGGGCAAGCGATAAGCCTCTGTTTCCTCTTCTTTTACTTTATCGTTGATCCACTTGATTATGTTAGCGGAATACTTATTGAACCAATCCAACTCGGACTTAGCAAGTCCCAAACTTTTCTCCAGAGTAGTTTTGATTGCTTTTATGTAGGTGTCGTTGCTGTTCAGTATTTTATTTAATTTTTCAACCAACTTTTTCGTCGGATACGTTTTTAAAGCTCCCGAAATAAGATTTCCAATTTCATCGGAACTATTGTAACTGAAAGGGATTCATAAAGAATATCGTTAATTATAATGCAATTTGATAAAAATGGTTTTATCCTACTAGCGCGAATAAAAATGTTCAAAATCATCTAAAAAACAAACAGTAAATAATATCTAAATACATACTATTTGAACATATCCTCTGCGTGATCAACGACAAAATCTAACATATATTCGGCACCTTCCACGTTTGATGTGTATACTGAACTAAAGACGCTGGATACATCTTGTTTGCGTATACGACTGACTTTAAAGTTTGATAAAGCACTCAGCAAATATCTGGAAAAAATCCCGCACAGTTTAATAAAACTTTTAGAAGGACATCAAAGGACATCAATAGTATATTCAATAAAGGCAAACCTTTCCAATAGTGTAGTATTTTTCGTACATCCAAGAGCACTTAAAATCACCACTTGTTCAGCAGATACATTAGCATTTCTATACTGATTCCACAAAAATTCCCAATCTTCGCTATTTCCGTCGCGGATTGCCGTGCAGTAAACGACTGGTCTCTGATTAGCCGGAATTCTGAAATTGAGCAAAAAATATTTTTATAAATTTATCTTATTCATAATAGGAAGAAATTTGCAGATAATAATTGTTTTGTTAAATTGTGCTGAAACCGTTAACAATAATGATATTTTCATTGAAAAAAAAAATGCTTTATTGTATAAAAGAAAAATTATGAATTCCAAAAAATGATTTGATTAAATTCGAATTATTGAATTATTAACGAGAATTATTATTAACGTTAAATCTCACTATAAAAACAAATAATTCTCTCCATATAATTTAAATCCAATAATTTCTTTGAAATTCGATAAATCTTTTACAAACTGCATTATATCAATGCGTAATCAATAGTATACGTAAGTTTTATTACGTTTTCTTCGACAATGATCTCCACTGCTTAAAATATTCTTTGGACTTGGAGATACATTGCTTGTGATTCAACTTGCAAGCTCTCTGATTCAATTCTTGTCTTAACAAAATTGTCAATTGATCGTCATTCTTTTTATCGTCGAAAGTTAATTCGTCGTAAACATTTGAAAGCAAAGACAAGACGAAGGCCTGTAAAAGAAAGTTACAAAATATAAATAAACCAACTTTAAGCGCGAGAACAAATTTCCGATAAAAATCGATAGAAAGAAAGAGTCCTCACATTAAAAGTTTTATCGCTCTCAGTAGTACTAAATCTCCTCGCTAAGTAATCCAGCGAAGTGAGCGCCGATTTAAAGGGTAAATAATTTTTCTCTCGTCGAAGGTACATAATACCTCTCAGAGCGACGTTATAATCAAGAATCTCGGCCCTGGCGAGGTTTAGCAGGTCGTCGACTATAGCCGCTCGATTAAGGACCGGTATTTGCTCGAAATTACCCTTCGTCAAGACGTTGATTATTTTATTCCAGGATTCGGGATCGTAGTTTACGCGATAGAAGCCTAAAAAGACGATCGTAGGTTAATCAGCCTGCCGCTTCGCTGCGACGTCCCGCGCTAATGGGACTGCATTCTTTCGTGCGTACCTGCAGAATTCACGTTGAATATCATCCACTTGTCGTTTTTGCTGTCGTACTTAATCTCATCGGTAGCCTTCGTTAGCCACTGGACTGGTTTGGTTGAGATGCCATTGACTCGGCTCGATGACAAATAAGTTATAGGCACTTTCCAGATTGTGTCGGATACTTCATTGCCGCTTCGAAGGAACCTTTTCTGCTCGAGCTGAATTTTATCCGCCGAGATCTTTACTGTTAGGTAGGGGAAACCGGGTTTTTCCGTCCACTCCTTCATGGTCTCTGCTATGTTTATATTTTGTTTTTCTTCGTCTAATTGTTTTTGAAGAGCTTCCCACAAATCACCCGGCGTAGCTGACTTGTATTGCCTGTTAAATTATTTATTTATTTATTATTATTTTTTTTTTTTTAAGAACACCTGTTGCATCTAGAACCATATTCTAATAATAAAAATGTTTTATCTTTTTCAATCTTGTAAAAGAATAAAGTATTAAACTGCAACGACTTGTCTGCGTATATTATTCTGTCAGAAAAACGAGGAAGGCTATTTTAAAAATAAATTAGAGAGAATAACTGACATGCAACAATTACAACTGCATTGAATTCTACAATAATATAAAAATAAAATATTTATCGCGTGGGTATAGCGGACTCTTGCGTGCTATAATAATTTTATCGATGCTCAATGAAGGTGAAAATATTAAAAATGAATAATCGAAAACAAGTAAATCTAACAAAAGTAAACGTACGTCTTATTCAAATAATTATTCAAAGCGGTAATGAATGCTTCGGATCCAAAGGAAAGCTCCATCATGCGCACGATACTTGCTCCTTTGGAGTAAGTGATGGTTCCGCCCATTTTCTCAATTTCAGCTGGAGTCACTGCTTCGCGCGTCATAGGCACAGAGTCCTTCTCGGCATCCACGTTTAAGGCCAGCTGATGCTGTTCCACAACAAACTGTTGATCCATGTCCCATCCTCGCTCGATCTAGAGAAATCCACAATATATTTATGATTCGAAAAAGATTGTTTATATAACTTTGCATATATAATTGTTTATATAAGTAAAATTGTTTAAATGTGATTTCACATCTCTATGCACAAGTTTTATCATGATTTTAGCGAATTCTCGAAGTAATTTTCAATCAGTACGATTAAGTCTAGTCATGATTTTACTGACATTTTTTTTCTTTTTAAAAGTCTGCCAAACTCCCACAGTGGCTTAAACTTACTGTTTTGGGACAGAGAGTTTAATTATGAATTAAGGCATCATATTCATATAATTCTATATTTTCCAGTCCATTACACAGCTTGCGTTGTAATTAGAATTGTTTAAGCATACATATACAGATAAAGTATTTGATTTTGGTTTTAAGAAAAATTTAAAAGAAATTCTACTGCGCGCTTATTAAATCTTATCTACTATTCTGCGTAATACTTAAATACTTAATTCTGCATTCTAACTCCTAAATGGTTGGAAGCTCATAAATTTGTAAAACAAAATAGAATAGAATAGAATAGAATAGAAAAAATAGAATAGAATAGAATAGAATAGAAAAAATAGAATAGAATAGAATAGAATAGACTAGAATAGAATAGAATAGAATAGAATAGAATATAGAATAGGCTAAAATAAAATAGAATAGAATAAAATACAATTGAGTTGAAGACTAAAATAGAATAGAATGGACTTGAATAGACTAAAATAAAATAAAATAAAATAAAATAAGTATTAAAGAAAGTGCTACCTCAGCGGTCGCCATGTACTGGTAGTACCTGGCGAAGGCCTCGCTCAGCCAAAGGTAGCTCCACCACTTGGGCGTGACAAGATTACCGA
The DNA here is from genome assembly GCA_035582955.1 of Sycophila texana. NCBI lineage: Eukaryota > Metazoa > Arthropoda > Insecta > Hymenoptera > Eurytomidae > Sycophila > Sycophila texana. Next base: position 7,619 of record JAWWEN010007119.1, on the reverse strand, counting down.
ACCACATGTGAGTGCACTCGTGGACGATGACCGAGGCGACGCGTTGCCGAGCTACAGCCGACGATTCCTTGGCGTCGTACAGCGACGCAGTCTCACGGAAGGTGAGCAGACCCCAGTTCTCCATAGCACCGGCGGAGAAATCCGGCACTGCGACCATATCCATCTTCTTCAACGGATAATCAAGCCCTAGAGTTTCTTCAAAGTACGCAAGAGATTTACTGCCGATGTTCGGGCCGTAGGCGGCTTGACTCAACGCATTGGGACGGGACCAAAGTGACACCTTGCCAAAGGTTCGACTCTGAAAGTTCGAGATGACAAATGCCACGAGGTACGTGGACATCTTTACCGATTTCTCGAATTTGTACCATTTTCTGCAAAAGGAAGAGTATAAGTATCGTCAGGTCGGTTCAGAATTTCATCGGGACTCACTATATACGCGGTTGTGTTTCGAACTTACCCAGGCTCCGACTTTTCGTGCGGCATGTTGCTTAAACAGTGATAACCCTCGGGGGGTAGAATGCTTATGGTGAACGTAGCTTTTAACGCAGGCTCGTCGAAGCAGGGGAACGCGTGCCTCGCGTGGGCTGATTCGAACTGGGTGGCTGCCAAAAACCTTTAGAAGAAGACGTTTAAATATCACGTTTATTCAGTGAATATACTAAAAAATGGGAATTAGACAAACTTACACTTCGTGCCCAGTTTCATTGAAGTAAGAGCTCCAGTAAAAACCGATCATGTCATCCCGTAATGTCCCATTAAATTTGATGTCAACGATAACATCATCATATGGTTTTAATGGATTTGGTAATAAAATTTCCCAGAAATCCGTCGTTGTATTACTAACTGCTCTAATATCATCCAACACTTCGGTCTCATTTACAGATACTGATGTTACATGAGCATCCAATTTTCCCTTGTGAAGTACAATCTTTCTAGTGTATGAATTTACTTTTGCATGTATTTGAACATCGCCCTCGAATGTAAGCTCTTTAAAATTTATTTTTGTGTACTTGAGGTCGTAATGTTCGGGTACCACTGAACCCGGCAAACGAAATTCATTTTTATCCTGGCAAAAGCTGCTGGTCACGAGTACTGCCAGTACAAGGACCTTCATTGACTCCATTGTAAGACCTGACATCTTGTATTCTAATTAATTCTTGTAAAAAGGAAAAAAATATTTTTATTAGTATCATTAAATTTTATATTTTTAAATAAGATAACATTGAATGCATGCTTTTTTATCTCATTTAAATTATCATCTTGAAGTGTACACACAATCAGATTCTATTCTATCATGTTGCCTAATATTTTTTTATAATAATTTACGATTCAGAAAAATAAGATTTCTTATGGAAAACTGTTTATTGAGTATTCATTGTATATGAAAAATTAGGTGATTTTTTAATGTTAAAGTAAAATTTTAATCTCAAAAAATAAAAGTATCGGCAAACTTTTTGAAACTAGCAAAATAGTTTAAAAAAAAAAGAAAAAAGAAAATTAGTTGATGTTGCGTCTTAACAAATACCTGTCTCTTTAAGTATTATCATTTTAATTTCCAATCTTATTTAAAAAATCTTTTACATCGTATCTACTAAATTGAAGACGTAATATATTTCGTTATCTATACGTAGGATTACGCTTTGGCTTATCATTTTTACGATAATAGAAATTACTTTTTCAATCCAAGCTTCGATACAATTGAAATATATTTTTTAAATAACTCAATGAAAACTTCTTATTAAATTAAAAAGTAAATCCTTTTTAATAAATATTTCTTTTTGTAATAAAAATTTGTATTTCAATTTTTTAAAAATGATAAATATTAACGATGACTTGGAGCATCAAACTTTTATAATTTATAATTAATCGTCTATATTTTAAGTACAATTGCTTAAATGCGCAAGGCAATTGCTCCAATAGTTGTACAAAACATTTTTGTTTCAATACGTAAAGTATCGTTCTATTAGGTATAAGTATATATTTTTTTAACTTATTTAAATTTTAAAAGATTTTTATAATTTTATTAGTGACAATATTAAATAAAAATAAATTAATTAGATTGGGCTCAAGTTTTAAGCGTGGAGAATTGTTTGTTTTAAGTTACCAATGAAAAAATAAACGACTCTGATGTAACTCGTTATTATAATACGGGAAATATTAACGACAAAAGTATATGAATTTTTAGTAAAGAAAGAAATGAGCCATTCAGAACAAAATTTTAATAAAAACGTTTCATTTGAGAAAGCAATCAGAGTCATTTTGCAAATAAATTTTAAAAAAAATCTAAAAATGTCATCTTCAGATAAAAACAATACCTAACCCGCATCGCTTTTTCTTATTAACTTTAGCATAAAAAAGTAACAGGGATCATCAAATAATGAAAGCCAAGGTAAAAAAACTAACTATTATATTGACCGTTGGGCACTACTATGGCTTATTCTGCCATAGTTTCAGAAAAATTTACGATCCGGAGTTCTGATAGTCTCCTGGGCCTACTGAGGAAAAAGTACTGTAAAAATTACTATCTGTCAGCGGGAAGGTTAACCACAGATAGGACTCTATTGGATAAAAATTACAATATATTATGTTTGTTTAAACTGATGCGTAATTGTAAGCCTTGAAAAGGGGCATAAAAAATGCCCGAAACGTGGGCCTAATAAAAAAGCCAATCAATAAAAGATGGTTCGTTGAAGTCAAGAAAAAGGAATTTTATTCTACCTCAACAACTACCTACGAACAACACAATCTTCAATATAAAAATTACAATAATCTACAGTAAATTTTGTCTTATTACGTATGTTATACAAAGGATTGTTTACAATACTACCCGGTAAAATTTACTACGTTCATGGCAAATTTTATTCTAGATTATGGTAATTTTTATCCGAGTCAATTCATTCTATGGTTGCGGTCCCACATTACAGAAAGTAATTTATACAAAACTTTTTTCTCAGTGTATAAGAGAGCCACGGATAAAGTTATACCTTCTTCGATGTATAAGGTAGTAATAATTTCTGCCTAAACTCACTAAAAAATTTCCTTCAATTCACAAAAATATACTATCTAAATATAAAAGAGTGAAAGCCAATGTGAAAGAGTGAAAATATTCACTCTTTTAACGTTACAATACGTGGACGACTCATACCGTCAAAGAGTGAATTCTCACTCTTTCACATTTAGAGGTTTACAGGGTAAATAAAAAAAAGCAACTCCTTGCAATTTAGCTTACCAACTTCAACGGGTACGGGCCCTCTCCATGCCCGGCACAGCGAGCGATGTTAGTCGATCTTAGCGAGGCGATCGGTGTGTCCCCAGTCGCTCCGACTGGGAGCGAAGCGTCTTATCCCGGTGAAGAACCGAGCGGCTCTGTCGTTGCTTGACAGCTTCGACGCTGCGCTAAGCGTCCGAGAGTACTGATCGCTGCCGAGAGCCGCCGATTTCCGCTCGAAAGTACAGCGCCGATGGGCCTACCGCTCAGCTAAACGAGCATAGGCGCGCTTCGGTATCTGGCTTATCAATAGGGCGATGAGAGCATCGATTTTTTTTTGTTATCAAATGACGCCGATTCATAAGCGACTGATCTCCGATAGCATTCAAATGTATAATTATATACAGTACTAGAAATATTGCAAACGCGCAGTTACGAGAAATTAGTGCATTTTCCTGTTGTATATTGTAGGCAAATACAAAGCTGCGGATACTTGTTCTTCTTTTGTTAATTTTAACTTGTTTTTTTTTTTAAGTACATGCGTAGTTATCGGAAAATTCAGCTTGAACGATGGAATTTTTAAGGCCTATGGTATTAATTTTGAGATAAGATTGGATAAGGTTTATTCGAGTTACTTTAATTCGATTCATCGATCAAGTTCATCTTTTGCGGCTAATTGACTGCTCAATGGAGTTCGAGGAACATTTGATCATTAGGCTACAAAAAAAACGATTACGTGCATTTTACCAGTTCAGAAGGCGATTAATTTAATCGGGTCTTATAACTCTGACTCTCGCTGTCCGCGCGAAAATTATAAAATTCTATATGATACATTAAATAACAATAAATCTGTAATATATGAATGCATTGATTGTAGCATAAGTCAGATGACTTCAATGTATGAAGGATTAGTGGAGTATCGTTGCGCAAGTGATTTCTTGAATTATCAAAATATTTAAAAAACGAGAGCATCAACGGTAAATTACATAAATAAGCGTAATTTTAGCAGACGCGTAGATAAATATTTGGTACTGTTGAATTATACTTTGAACTGCAATTATCGATCGCTTGTTACCTTTTGGAAAAATTGCGTTTGATGATTTTGTTAATTGATCTTATCACCGTCTGTCGCTTAATTAAAATTTGCTTACGTGCGAAGTTACAATTCAATCGAGGATATATTTTTTAAATGTTCTGCGGTGCAAAGACTAATTGATGTCTGCAAAGTGTAACGTCGTTGTTTATGTCATGAACTACAGCTACAACCAATGCGAGAAATTAAGTGACCTTGACATGATACCTTGGGTCTCGAAAGTCGCAACGAATTCAAGGAAAAATTGAGCAAGATCTATTGATGTATAACAAAATGATGCTAGTATCTTTGCGAAACTGAGTAGAAATCTGCGTTATACATTATACTGTCTGCATGTCATCGTCACCAACGAAAATTAGCAAAAATTCAGATTTTTGAAAAAAGCTTAACTTCTGATTTATCATTTAATAAATTTACAATTGTGAATTAAAATTCTTCAATTAATTATTATTATAAGGTTTGAATGCAACATTTTAATTATTTTTTATAGTGATACCCATGTAGTTTAATGAGTTCAGTTTTTATAGACACTGGACATGTTAAATTATTATCATTCTTCTCAAACACTAATTTTATTCCTAACATTCAATAGTGCAGTTCAATCAAATTAATAGTTAAAAAGGACGAAAAAAAAAAACAACCGTCGAACTGTTGCACGATTGATGTAAAATTTTGACTCATTAACTACCACTAACCACTATAAATGGTACATATGAAAAAGATTGCTAGAAATTTAAATTAAAATTATTAATTATTTTTTATTAATTTTTCTGTTTTAGTGACATCTTCTTCTGTAAAAGTGTAGCCTTCGCTAAAATCGTCGATATCTTCCTTGACTTAATAAATTATTTTCAACAAATCTTTACAATCAAATCGTCGCAACAAACAATATTTAAAATTAGACACTTGCATAACTTTACAGTGTCGATATGCAATAAGTTTCATCGACAATAAATTTTTTACACAATCGATAAAGGTCCGACAGTTAATGCGGGTAGGCGTTATCAAATCTGTGGCAGCCATCAAATACAGCTATCACAGGCTATTATAAGACAAAAGATAAAAACAAAAGTAAAACATGATTGCAAATAATATATTCTAGAGAATTCGGCGAGGTTCGGGATTATTTAATTTTTGAAATAAAAACAATTGAAACATTGTTTCTTTTTTTTTATCGAAAATCAAAATCACTTCGAGATTTACGAACAAACGATCGAACTCTCGAACGCTCAATTTATATAAAGGATTATTTACAAAATGAAGATTATGCGAGACGGTCAATAGATCAGAACAGATTATATTATTAATTAAACGCTCTACAAGTGCAACATTGTAAAGCTCGCCAGCTTTTTGTCCCTTTTCTTCGAGCACAATCATATGTCGATTTAATGTGCGCAATGAAGTCGGAAGCTCGGAGAAAGTAGGTATATTAGCACCAAGCGAGGATCAATTTTTATGCAAGGAAAGAAGTCGCGTTCGTGGGACGTGAGCGGAAATTCGACCGACGGTCAAACGTCGTCGGCGACTCCGCGGTCGTAAACACAATTGTGTAATTGTTCTGCAATTCTCTGCTTGGATGCGAATATTTTTGTTGTCGTTTTTTTTTTTTAACGAGGTAAATACCATTTACGAAGTAGTTCAAGTATTGGAATCGTTATACCGTCGACATTCTTGCCTTCGGTACGTGCTAAATGGTTGAGCGGAATTAAACTTTGAAGCGAAGATCAATTAACAAAAAATTATCAAATTAAATATGTGGTTTGTAAATATAATTTTTTTTTTGTATACATGTATGCATATTGACAAATTTATTGTAAAAGGATTCACACGAATTTCATGACTCGAGTGATCTGCCAAGGTTTAGTGAAAATACATTCTTCAAGTGAGTTACAATAAGATTTATGAATTCTTCTGCTATATAATCATTGAAAAATCATTTTTATTCCAGAGAAAACATTCATTTGGCGTACGAGTACTATCGTAAAACTTTTTTTTTTTAAATTTTCATAATTGAAATTTGTACTATTTCAGTAATTTAAAAAATAACTTCAATAATTCTATTCATAACATCACTTGGTACAATTTTAAATCAACATCTTTTTTTATTCGGATAAAATGCATATACTTATTATTATAACTGTAATTACTGGTCGTATATTTAGTTTCATCGAAGGGAATATAGTACAGGTCGTAATTAAACTTCGAAGCTAAGATCAATTAACAATTTATTAAATTAAATTTAAATGTTGTTATAAATGTACGTATGCGTATTATATAAGGATTAATATGAATTTCATGACTCGAGGGATCTGGCCAAGGTTTTGAATAATGAAAACATATTCTTCAAGTGACCTACAATGAAATTTATAAATTCTCCATGCTATAATCATTGACAAAAAAATTTTCTTTCAGAGAATACATTCATTTGGCATATATAGTATACTTGTAAAACTTTTTCTTGAAATTTTTATCATTGAAATTTGTACTATTTCAGTTTTAATTTAAAGAAAAAAAAAACGTCAATTCTATTCACAACATTACTTGGTACAATTTTAAATCAATAACTTTTTTTTTACTACAAAGTATGTAATTAAGCTATAACTGTAATTACTGGTGGTACGCCGCTTGTAAAAATAGTCAACATTTCTGCATGCATCGTAACGGAAACATTAAAATGCTATTCATATCTTCCTGTTCCAGTGAAAAATTCAAAGACGTGACGCAAGAGAAGAATTTCTCGCGTTGCATGATTCTTCGAGAGGAAAATGTTGCTGGCATATAAACAGCGTGCAATTGTGGTCCAGACCACAAGGGGCATTTAGCGCGTGCCGAGTGCGGTGCGAGTGATTTAACCATCCTGGCGTTCCGCCTCGATTTTGACCTCTCGACTAGCTTTTCAAATTTGCCTTGTAAAATCCACCGAGGGTCCTCGCGCCGGACTCGTTGATCTCCTCGAAACCGTACTTTTCCATGGCTTTCCTGCAGCGATCGTACCAGGCAGCGACGTTGTCGAATCTGCCGATGTCGACCCCAAAAGCCTTTAATAAAACAGAACAAATGTAAACGAATTCTATTTTTTTTTTAATTGTAGATTTTCAATTATCAATCCGTGCTTTTTTTCCGTCGCTTATTCAATTGACGCTGATGAAATTTTTATTTAAAAAAATGAATACACAGCGGAAAAAAGTGATTTAACACTTTTATGCAACTCTGTGCGTGAAGTAGTACTTCACGCACTAGAGCGCATTTTTGGGAGTACTAAATCAGCACTAAGATAGACATCGTTGCATAAAATATTGTTCGATACTAAGTCAGAAG
>JAWWEN010007091.1:0-27036 GCA_035582955.1 Sycophila texana | reverse complement strand
TGTGAAGTGAACTTGCCTGATAAAAGTTTAAAATGAGAATAAATTGACTAGTATTGCCGTTACAGATTACAGCTGATTGATAAATAATTAGTTTTTATTTATAACGTTTATATTATTTACAATCTTCTATGATTAAATTTGCAAAATTATACATTAGTTAAAAAAAATCAATGAATAGCCTCCGCTCACATTCAGTCCTCCTTCTAAAACTTTTATTTTATCGATCTTTATTTATTTTTTTAATTCGTATGAAAAAAAGCTTTTTCCCTTCGCGTTTTATATTTGATGAAATTTGTTCGTGACTTTGAGTATTGGAATTGTTTTCGGAGAATAGAGAGTGGACACGTGAACAAAACAGCGGAGCTGCGTTCTTATTTTTTTAGAACAGGATGAAATAAAAAACGGTTCGTTGTGAAAAATAATTTAAATTTTTATCCTGCGTCTTGAAGCATCAATATATTAACATTTGTACCATCGCGAGTTCACAAGTCATCAGTTGACTTGTTCGGCCGAAAATTTCCTTGACCTATGAGCGTATATATTTAAAAGGAGGATTCTTGTAAATTGAACGCAGGCTGACAAAATTAGTATCATTTGAACTTTTTGAATTATTAACTCGTACGGCCGCCTACTTTAAAAAAAAGTTTGAACATGTTAAATATAAAAAAGATCTGGATATAATGTGAGATGTTACAAATAAAAATCTGAGGTGTTGTACACGACGATAAAAAGCCTTTACCAATTTTCTAAACCGACTTTAACGTTGACACAAGAAAAGTAGTAATTATTTCCAAGAGCTTCGCGTCCTCGAATTAATGCGCAACCACGAGCTACACTCATTTCCAGTAGTAACATCCAGATCCGGTCAGACGCGCCAAAGAAATAATCCTAACACCTCCCTTACAATTCTAAAACTCCTCCACCAAAAAATTTACGCAAAAGTCAATAACAAAAATTATCAACATCCATTATTTCCTCATCAATACTTCTCCCCCAATATTCCGCTAGAATCAAAAAGCCCTTCCACCGCTTGCTCGTGCTACGCTCGCCCGTAAAAACAAAAAAAAAAAAAAAAAAAAGAGAGAGAGACTAGGGTCTAGCCTGGCGCATCGACATACCGGGGGAATGCTTCCGCCGGGCTGGACGTTTCAAGGGTATCACCGGCGGCCGGCGGTGCGCGTGCGCGGGGGCTCAGCTGATCGTCGGGGGGCGGACGGTGCGCGCGCCGCGAGCTTGCGTCGCTCGGCCAGTCCTCAGTCGATCCCCGTCGGCGTCCCCTCGACTACGCCGGCCCCCTCCGAGCTGCCGCGCGTCCGCGTCTCTGTGTGCTAGTGCCGTTGGTGCGACCAGTGCCGTCCGGGAGGCGAGCCTCGGGGAAGAGGAAGACGACCCACCGAGAAGGCAGGAGGGGAGAGAAGGCGAGGAGGCGCGGGGGCGGGTCATGAAGCGCGGCTCCAGGTCCGGGAGCGCGCGCCGCACGCGACGACGATGCAGCGGCGGGCTCCCCGGTGGCGGCGGTCGCGGCCGCTGCTGATCGCGCGCTCGGCTTATGGATTTTCAGTTAGCGACGTGCAAGGTACGCCATCCGCTCGCTGCACACGCCGAGGATCCTCTGGGTGTGTGCGGCGGACGTGCACACGAGGGGGGGGGGTGGTAGTATGCTGCTGGGGATGTGCTCGTGTGGGGGGAGGGGCGAGGGGGAGGGTGTTCTACCCGGCGGTGTAGGTTGGGTATCGCTTCTTTCTGGCGCTTTCTCGGCAGGCTAGACGCGCGATTGAGCCATCGGGGCTATGTTTGTACGTCGAGTAGTGACGAAGGGATGAGCCGACGCTTCGATGGAATCCCATTAGGTCTTGGGTGTGGAGATGAGTTTTTTTGGGGAGGGATTTTTTTTTTTTTTGTTGACGATGAAGCAAGCGTCTACTTTATTTTACTTTTATAGCGAGCTCGGAATTCTTTCTTTTATTGTGCAGTCGTAAGAGGCGGCGCGGGGTCTTTTACTGGGAGCAAGTTATATACATTTTTTCTTTTTGGCGAGCATCTGATAAAAAATCTTTCGCTTTTGTTACGTTATTTTGCTTTGAAAGCCTCGTACTTTGGAATTATAACGATTGGCTTTTTATTGATCATAATTTATTTTGAGTTTACGTTTAGCGAGAGGTAATCAGTTTATTGTATATTTTAAATCATATGAATTAAGCGATAAATAATTAATAAATTAAAAAATAGATATTGCGTTGAAATAAAAGTGAAAACACTGATATTTCGTGAGAGAAGTTAATATTTACTAGGCATATGTATAATATTTCTGTAAAATATATTTGCATTTCCTATTAAACAATCCAGTTTGAAGCAACGTGCTTTAAAATAGTAGGTAATTATGTTTGATATATAGTTAGTCCCGATAATATCGCAAATTAAATCCCATATGAAAATCCAGCCAAGTAAATAGTTAGGTGCACTTAAACGATTAAACAATGACTAATTTAACTTCACTTATTATTTTTTTTTTTCATTATTAACAATTTTCTGTCGTAACCCGACGCTATAATTAACTTGCAATTACTATATCCTTTTGACGATTATTTACATTGTTTTAGTTCAGCGGCATTTAAACTCGACAAGTTTCTCTCACAATTGCGAGTAGCTTTTTTTCCTCAAAGCGTTCACCGCTTGGTTTTCTCATTGAAAACAAAAAATAAAAAATGAAAAAAAAATTATACCGACATCTGGTTATCACGCGGCGGGAGACACAGTGAGACTGTATGTGGTTATCAAACTGAACCCCCCTTAGTTTATCGATCCCAGGGTCATCGGTAAATCCTCGGGTGATTCGCTAAGATCGTCACGATGCAGCTTACGCAACGCAACTCAAACACAATCCCCTACTGTACGTCGGAAATGCTCGTCGCTGGGATTATGATTCATATTTTTATTTCATTCCCTCTTTTTATGGGTGCATATGTTTTATTTACCGGTGCAGTCTACACGTTTCTGCGATTATATTTAGTCTGAATAGTTTAACTTTCAATATATTTTTACGCGAGACGTTATTTAAATAACTTTAAGTTTCTTTTATTTTGATAAGCTTTCTTTTTAATTGAATAATCATTATTCGTGCTGAATGTATTAGACTAACACCTCAATACATATCGTAGGTAAAAAAAGAACTCATCAAAAGTCGTCACAGTATACTAAAAGAAACGATTTAATAAAAATTATAACTTTTTAGAATAGTACTACTACTAGTACTACTACTACTACTACTACTACTACTACTACTACTATTACTACTACTAGATAACATAGTACTTTTTGCTGAACTGTTTTTATCGTACTACGATAAATACTGCTGCATCAAAAATTATATTTATTTAACAAAAATATAATTTTTTATATCACTTACAATAATACTTACCACGAAAGACATTTATTTAACGCATTCAACGTTGAACGCGTTTATTATTCGAAATCATTTTTCTTCATTATATAGCACCAATAATCCCCCGCTGAAACAATTCCCACGGCGTTGAATCGCCGGTCCATTCGGAAGACATAAGCTCCTCTATTTTTCCTTAATCTCTCGAGATTATATTATGTAAGCGCATAAACAGACGCGGGAGATAAAAAAATGGGATAAAAAATTGTGAACGGTACGAACAGCCACTTCATCTTGCAAGGACTCATCCGATCCTTGTCAGACCCACGCGAACTTCGCCAGAGCATTTTCATCGCAGTTGCCCAGTTCGGGACGAAAAAATAGAAATGGCTTGGTAGCCACCCCGATTTAGATGTGAAAAATTCGACTTTTTCACCGGGAAGGAACTTGCGGCGCTCCGAAAGTTCCCCCGGCGGTTTCGTTATTTTAATAAAGAACGGAGAGTCCGCCGCTTACTTACTACGCGGAAACTTTAAATCACTCGAGGGTCCCGGAAGCTTTGCGCCCGAATTCGACTTCTTTTTTACAAGAGGATTGCGGCGAATTCTTGTTTCATTAGGGGAAAATAAGATTTGGCACTTTGCTCTCATTCTCTTATTTTCGGTAAATTAACTTGAGATAATTGCGAGGGAGGTATTGGGTCCGGAAAGAAGAAAGGGTTTTCATTGCAACGAAGTAATTGAAGAAAGTTTATTCCCCGACCTTTTTAGCATCGTTAAAACCGAATGGCGAGAGAAGTGCGGAGTTATGACTTTCGGTGTGGAAGTAATCAAAGATAGTCGTGCGAGTTTCATAAATAATGAAATATGCATTGTCATAAAGCGTAGATCAGAACCTATTAAATTTCGTTTATCTCTTGCACCCACGAGCTGTTCTTTTAGTTCTCATTAGTGTGGGCTCAGTAAAGATTGATTTGCGTTTACAATTTTGTTTACACTTCCTTTCAAGGAATACTCTAACTTTTATTTAATAAACATTTTGTTTGATCAATTGGTAACAAATATTTAAACAAATGATCCTTGAAAAAAAAATTCTTGTCATTAAATTGTAGCTTGTGTAAAGTTAGTTGAGTATGGAGATTGATTGATACGAGTTAGAAATGCAAATTTCAGATATTTTAATAATGCAAGTTAAACAAAGTATTAAAAGTGGATTTATCAATAGTGGTTTTGATGAATCTACGATTGCAGTAAAGTTTTCTGGGATAAAAAATGACTTCCTAAAAAAACAAGGTAGTTTTTTTCTCAGTTTTAGTGTAGATGAAAATTAAATCACTTAAAAATGATTTAAAGGTCAGCTTTACGAAAAAAAAAATTTATTTTTAATTTATATTTCACTGATTTTCTTTGGAATTTTTTGGATACCAATGATATAAGTGTTTTAATAATCATTTAAATTGACATTCGCAATGGGAAAATTGATGAGCAACTGGTAACAAAATATTTCTGTCCTTTATTGCGAATAAATGAAATTTGATATGATTTTCGAGAAAATTTTAAATTATTTTAATTAAATTGTATTACTAAAAGGTTCACCTGTTTCGATTATTAATATGAAATAATGTAATATCAGAATATTTCTACAAAATAAATGTAACAATTTAATTAGGTTGGTTCTGATTAGAGATTCAAGTTCTATTATTATTATTAGGGGATCTATTAAACCTGATCGAAATCAAATTTTGTAGTGATCAAAGACACTCATTTAACTGAATCAAGATTACTAATTTAATCACGAAAATTATGAAACTATATTCTCCTTTTTCACTTAATTACTGACATAAAACAAACTAATATCTATATACAATAAATTAGCAATAAAAACATTTCACCGTCTAAATTTAATCGAACTCTCATTACGTAAATACCGTAACCATAAAAATAGCTTTATACGTAAAATATCTATTCCGCCAGAATTAGTCCCATCGATTTTCCACTACCAGCGCAGCTCAAAGATGATCGTAAAGGCTCCGCGAAATTATCGACATCTCCGCGACTGCAATTGTATAAAAATAAATCGGTGTGCATACCCTACGCTTCAAAAATTTCCGTAATTCAACGAACGAAGAAAAGGAAAAAAATTAAAAAGAAAAGTAGGCTCCTCGTGTATATCAGTCTTAATTAGAAAAGCGCGGAAAAGGTGCGTGACCCTTTCGCACGCTCGTGATGCATGAAACTTGGCTGCGCGTGCACGGCACATGCCACTTTAGCAGGCGGCGATAGGCCGTACCGACGACGTATCGAGAGCTATCGAAAATCGATGACCAAGCCTAAATATACGCGTGTGCGCCGCCGAGGCCCTGCAGTGTAGCGCCTCGACGGATCATCGCGTCGCCTCCCCGGGAGATGAGGCGCACACTATCCTCCGGCGCTGTTCGACCATCAATTTTGGAAGGGCTGTATTATATATATCTGTATGTTCGGGCGATCGCGACATTGTAATTCTCGACGAGACAATTGGCTGATGTTGGGGTTTTTTTTTTCTAGAGGATTTGCTTTTTTTGCGATTTTGAAATTTGATAAGCTAGTTTAATTTATTTACTTATTATACGGTTAAACTGTCGAATTATCTTTTTTTTTTTAGCGGAGTTGTGTGTATTTATATATAAGAGAAACGTGTAAGCTCCTTGTTTGAAAAGAAAGTTTAAGATTTTTAGATTTTATATTCAATGTCTGACCATACTCGCATGTTACTACTTGTATGTGATAATATATTCTGTTATGATTGTATACTGATCCTGTATAAATTTTGTTAACATCGCTAGCTAAATCTGCAGTAAACAGGCATTTATTTATTTCAAATGGATCAGAAAAATCGATTATTCACTTACTGAATTAATTTAAAGAAAAATAAAATGCTTTTATGACTGACATTATTAGTATTGTAAGATTAATTGATTTAAAGCGAATTCACGTTAAAATGAATTTTTTAATTTCTGCACTAGTTGGCCGGATATCGAGTCTTTTAAATACTTTGCAACAATCAGTCATTGTTTTTTAAAGACGTGGTATACATTTTTTAAGGAGAGCCTATTTGGCTAGTTTTTTTTGCATCGTTTTAATTACTTCATGCAAACTCTCCTAGTTCATGTACTTCGCGGCGAGAGCTTTCGCAGTGTCTTAATCTCATTTATAAAAATTTAGTTTATTTAATATTCAGTAATGAAAATCGAATAACTAATTAACAATAAAAATTAATCACCTAATTCTATTAATTTTTTACGTATTCATAGAGCTAAATGTGAAAAATCTTAGTAGTACAAAGTAGAATCTTAAAATATGAAGGTTACTAATGATTTATAAAAGAAGTTTATATTAATTAAAAATAAAAATAATATGTATTATAGAATAAGAAATAATTAATAATAAACAACAAAAAATTGTAGAAAACATAGTGATTAAACCTTAAACTGCTTAAATCGCGCGCGTAAGTAGTAACATCCGGATACCGTAAGACATTGCATTTAAATTCTTTAAATTTCTCCTCAATTATCAATGGGCCAATGTTTTTAAATTCAACGGATGTTTTTTAACTCTTCAAATTACAGTAGCTTAAAAACTTTTGATTGTTTATTCAGTGCCCGGGACTTTAATTACTCACAATCTTACAATTGGAAAAGTAAACACCAAGCTGCAAGTGGAAAAAGCGAAAAGAGACTAACGCGGAGTTAATCTCGGGTGCATCCTAAAATAAAATGATTTCGCTATAGTATTGAAACAACGTTCTGCCGGATGCAATCGAATGTGAAAGCGTAGCGTCTGTTTGCTTTGAAATTTCAAACTTACTGGCAAGTCGTGCATAAAGTCTGTAATATCGCGGGTACAAATATATTCCAAATCGATATTTAACAAATACGCAGGTGGAGTTTGATAATCGAATGACTGTATTTAATTAGTCCATGTAGCTTCATTAACAGTCAGCTCATCAATTTTCCTAGTACTCGTTCACTATTTATAACTTCGTACATCGATATAATTACACGATTTAATGAAATTATAATATTATATCATTTTTAACGTGGTACGTGCAGGGTATAATAGCAGAGTACCTGATCAATAACGTGGTCATCTAATTTATCATTTAAATGAAATTTTGATACATTTATAGTTTAATATACACTTTATGTTCTTTTAAGTGTGATAAATTAATTAACATTGTCAATTTTGTTTTATATATTCTTTTTGAGTATTTTACAAAATAATTTATTTTAATAATACAAATTCAAACAGTGAATTGTTGTTAATTTTATAGGGAATAGTGAAAAAACATACAGCACTGCGTGGGTTATTTTGTTTAAAAAAACGTCAGTTACTGGAGATGACTATTTCTTTCAATTTTATCTGTCAAATCCCTTTTACAGAACTTATTTAGATTTCATTTTTACTCTTATAGCATTCGGAGAAAAATATTGAAATAAAAATTCCAATTTGTATGGATACTAAAGCTGAGGTGATTTGCGGAACTCGGTGCAGCTTTCCTCGCAGATCCGATCAGTGGAAACTTTTTTCTGCAACTTGTAACAATTTTTATAGCAATATACTTTTTTCCACGTGCCATTCGAGATTCGCTCATCTCTCTTTTTTTTTTCACAATTTTCATTTTTTCATTCCGCACACTGCAGTAGGATCCCTCAAAACTCGAACGTTCATTAGTACAGAATTTTAATGCGGAATTTACTAGTCCACATGTATTCAACATTATTAATTTTGTACGCTGCAGTATACGGCTAGATAGTAATCTCAGCTAGGCTTTAGCATCAATGCGTAAGCTTGAAGCCGCTCTCCGCGAATAGAATTAATTTAGTTACGAATAAATTTCAACCCTCCAAGATTAGAATTACATTCCAAGAATTAGATAGTATATCCCCCCTATTGACAAATCTTACGTGAGCTCTCACCTGAGATTTCAGGGCTAAAATCTCACGTTACTTTTAAAATTAAAGTTGCACTGTAGCTATAATTCCTTAAATACTTATCTATGTTATTTTTTAAGTTTGTACCTTTTAATGTTACCATCCTGAAGGCACATAAAACACGTTTCAAAACATGTGTTTTCTGATGTATCATCAGAATGGTAACACCAAAAGGCACACTTAAAATAATGAAAAATAATAAGTATTAAAGTAACAATGAGATTTTGGCATGAGATCTCACGTGAGATTTTTCAACAGGGCCAACCTCCGGCGAACACATCGAATAACGCGACTTCCTCGTTGCGACTGAACACACCTACTACACACACGCAACTCATCCTTCTTTCAAGCCCGTAGCCTACTGAATAAACGAGAGCCCAGCCCTCGGCTTGAAATTAGCGGCGAAATCGCATTATAGAATCCGAGTCGAGCTAACTCAATAAACATTCCCCAGCCATCAGTCAAATTCCTCCTCAGAGAAGTCCACGCCATTGATTTTCAAATCCAGACGAACCCCCCCCCTCCCCCCACCCCCTCGTAGCAAACGAGCGAATACCAGTCGAGACGCGATCTCCCCCCGCAGGGCGAATGGGGGAGCCGCCGTCACGCTGCCGGTGTACACGACTGTCTTCTCTCTGTTCTGCGGCGGGCCCAGGAGCATGAGCAGCCCCGCTAGGGCGGCAGGTCGTCGCGCGGCTCCATCGGACGGCTGAGCGCGGTGCCGAAGGATGAGGTACGAGAACGGCTGAGCCGGAGCTGGCGGGCCGAGCGGAGCTGCAGCTGGCCTGGTGAGGAAGCAGCTGGCCTGTGCGAGCAGCCCATCCACGGGATAATGAGCGGATTCTTCAACTCGCTGAGGAACCTCGCGTCTGGAGCCGCGAACGCCGCTGCCGGTACTGCCTCGAGATACGAGGACGACGAAGGTGAATTCAGCCGGATGGATGGGACGCGTAGTATATTTTTTTTTTCTCTTTTTTTTTTCATCCCTGTAAGCTTGGCTTTTATCCTTTTCTATACAAAGCTGTCTGTTTGACTGTCTACTTGTCTGCTTCTCTGTCTTTAATTCGCTGTCTCTTGCGGGACGAGCGGAGGAAATTGTACGCGCCAGAGTAGTTTCTTTATTCTTTTTTGCTGTCTTGTAGCTGCTGCTGTTGCTGCCGCCGCATGCCACCCGCCGTGCTTCTCGTAATTCGATGTGATATCAGTTGCTCTGTACGTTGTGATATTATAGTCTTTTTTTTTTTTTTTTTTTATTTACAATGTTTGTATGTGAGATTGTATTTTTTTGTGTGCGTGTTTGTTTAGCGTTGGAAGAGTTAGTGGGAGAAATTTTGTCGTAAACATTTTGGTGATTATTACTGGTAGATATTACGTGAATATATCTATATTACGTGAAAAAATGTCGTGTGATGATTACGGGGTAAGTCGCTATAATTTTTATTTGAATTTTCAACGATGGGTCGTGTAATGGGGATTTTTATGCGCAAAGCTCTGCATTATTCTTGCGAGTTTTTTTAACCTTCGAAAAAATGATGGAGCTTTTCTTGCCAAAGTTAATAGAGATTTTTGTAGAAAAATTGTGCATAAAAAATGATAAGTAAAAATTCGGTAGAAATTAATTACAGTGATTTTTTTTTCATCATTTTTTTTTTACTGAGCTTTACCGAAATATTTATGAGAAAATTCTTCTAGTGCAGTAGTCTATTGCAAAACTTTTGTAGTTTATTGTTTCTGGAAAAATTGTGATTTATATTTATAAAATTTACTGGGACTGTAGTATAATGTATCTTGGCTTGCTGGTAAATTTTTTTATAAAACTATTGAATTTTTGTCCAGGGAGAACATTAAAATGAACTACTGTAATTTTCATGAAATATTTATTTATTTAATTTACTTAATAACTTTTATTTTTAGAGTCTGAAGTAATTAAAAACTTCTTGAAAGTATTCTTTAAATAAACGTATGATAAGTATAAGGCTTCATAATGTAAAATATAGTTTTATTCTATATTATTCATAACTAAAGTACCATAAATATGCACAAAAAACCTTTAAACTTTTCGTTAGTAACCTAAAAACTCGTCTATATAGCATTTTTAAATTAAAAAGAAACTACTCGACATGCGTCACAATAGATATTCACAATATCATTGACCCCAGTGAGTTATTTTTCTTTTATCACTACAAACTACGTCATCCCAATTTTATGTAACGCAATGATGATCATAAAGTTTTTATAGCCAGAAGAAGCTTTTATAGCGAACTTCAAACCGACGTCAGTTTTTTTTTTTTGTAGTGAATGCTCTTTCCATCGTCACGTGCTCTTTCACTTCATCGATCGGATCGTGCTATATACATAGAAGATTAGCAGTTCGTAAAGTGACAATCGGTTGCGTGTTTGCAGCTTATTGATGGGGTTCTCGTGTCCCGAATCCGTCGAATACGTTACTACTACTTGTGGTTATGACTTTAATTCGTTCAATTTCTCGTGAACTTGATTGAGCTTTCTCTTAGGAGAGGAACTGTGAAGGGTAAAGCACCCTATTGGTTAGGTGTTCAGGGTCAGACGAAAGTTTGGAAAAGATCGCTTCGTATTTTTTTTTCGTTTCAATTTAATCGTCACAATTAAAAGATGTCAACGCAGTTAAAATTTAATGCGATCGTGAAGCAGCCGTATGGTAATATATCTAGAATTTAAATGAGTCGTTGCGCTCAATTTTAGTTTGAACGATTACTTTCGACGATAAATTGTAATTTGAATATAATTAGGTAATAGAGTTTATGATTCAAGTTTTCTTTAGAATTAATTTTTACATTCTTTACAGTTTTCACGCGAAAAAATAATTACAACGTGCGTACCTTCTTAATAATTAAATTTTAAATTGCTTATCTAATTTTTATATTATTAATTACATCTCCAAAGTTTATAAAAGAATTGCCGATCTCAATTTGCAAATTCTGGAAGTACTTAAGAATGAAAAATCTAATAAACCTTAGAACCACCTTAACGAAGTCCCCGTCGCCTTTCTTATAGCATTCGCGATACCAAGATTAAATCGGACCATCGCTCTATCGGATAAAATTGCGAGAGGTAAGCTTCATCTTTAGATGCCAGGCAACATTCCTTTCAGGCTCTCGACAATGTCAGCCTCTCCAGAAGCGTCCCTCTTCTCCTTTTCAGCGAAACGAACGTGTTTCGCATTCGCTTTGATCTTCGAATCTCTCAAGTAATTCCTTTTCACGGTCGCGCCGTCGCCTACCCGCGCCCATAACCCATCGGAAGGAAGCGCGCATAATACTCCTGTTCCATGGGCAAAAAAAAAGCGGCGGGTATTTCTTGAACGCCGCACGACGAGTCCCTCCTCTCGGACGGATATCCGGCATTTCCTCGCGAGCGACGCGAACCTTACCGATGGCTCGGAATTTTCGCAGTGCGCGAATAGAGCTGCGCACAAAGGACCGACCCACGCGGGAACCGGCGAAGAATGAGGTCCATTAGTGCGAGTCGAGAGTGGACCGCTCGAGGCTGCTTTAATCCGATAACGAGGCGCTACTTTTTTATTCGTCATTTTTTAAGAAGCTTTTAATCCACAATTAGAAAAAGACTTGTTTTTTTTTATATCGACAGCTGTAGTTTCCTTTATTTTATTTTTTTTTTTTTTATAGATTCTACGTGAAACTTCGAGTGACAAAATTCCGCGACTCTTTTGTCGGTTGCGTAATTTGATTAATCTCGGAGAGCGCGAGTATGGGGAAGCTTTAATTAAAGGGTCGGCGGAGCTTCGTTGAAACGCGAAAAAGGCGGATTGGTACACCGTCGGCCGGATTCATAATTGAAAAAGTTCGCGATACATTTTCTGAGTTTCATCGGATTAGAATTTCATAAAACACCTGCGGGAAACAGGTTTTTTTTTTTTATTCACAATAGCACCGCGAGCTGTAATTCCCACTCACCTCCAGAGTTCAAGCACGTGGACGGATGGAAAAAGCCAATAACTCGAGGCGTCGAGCTTGTACAAGGCGGTAACAGTTGATTCGCGTGCGCGACTCGCTGCCTTTTAAATCATCCGCAAATTGATGCCGGCAGCGGAATTCTGATAGTAGTTCGTTTGCTTGCGATTCGAGCGTCGTGATTTAATAGTGCACCGTCGGGACGTAATGAGCATTAATTAAGGACAGATGATGGTCCGAGCTTGCAGCGTGAGGTGAATGCCGAGCGACTGCAGTATGCAATTTTGCGAGGTACTGGAAAAAAAGATTCGTTGCCAATTTAGCGTTAAATGTACCTTTACTTTGACGAGGGAGGATTGAATTTGCGGCTGCAATAAAACCGAGGGGTAAATGTTGTTTACGTCAACGAGCGGGGGTTGGTGCGCTCTATTTTTGAAATGAAAAGTAGCACAGCGATATTTTTCTCGGTGAAATGCGCGCTAATTACAAGTGACATTAAGGCTTGTTAAGTTCTGGAGTAGTACTTTTTTTTTTTTTTTTAATAAAAGGGATAATATTTTATACTTTTTAATGAGAAGAATAAATGTGAATTGATTGAAAAATTTGTTTTTTAAAATAATTTTCGAAATATTACTGGCGAGATACATTGAGATTTTATTTGTAAGTTATGGGAAAATGCTCGTTTTAATGAAAAGTAAACTCTTAATATGTTTATCGGACGGCACCCAGTGCTAATGCTCGGCGTAACGTCATTGGAGTAAATACACTTTGCTTTCTGCAATAAAATGCAATTTATTAAATCGATTAACTGAATTAAAAGGAAATTTCGTTTAGTAAAGCGAGAGTGGTCCAATAAACTTGATTATTTTTATAATTTGATTTATTATCTGCTTCAAAGGATTTTCAATCGTTTGCACCTCGAGAGGAGCTTATTTATCTTGAATAAACCAATACTAGCCTTAAGAATAATTTAATTAACAGAGATGTAGTTAGTTATTAAATTAATGGTTAAGACAAACAGTAAATATAGGACAAAAGAGTATTACGTAAATTTAAAGTTTCTAAATAAATAAATTCGAATACTTCATCTTATAATTACATTTTACTAAATATATCCATATGGACTTATCAACATTTTTTTTATGAGCATATAATATTTCCGCACACTTACGAAAAGTAAGCAGTTTCTACAATGTTATCCTTTATGAAAAAATTATGCATAAATTATTCGGAAAAATTTTATGCAGAGTTTGTCTAAAGTAAATTTTATACAGAATTTTATACATATTCAGCAGAAAATTTTCACAAAATTTGTCTGCAGCTTTTCTATAAATTTTCAACAGAATTTATATAAAATTTTTACAAAAAAAAAAAAAAAAAAAAAAAAACGCAGAAAATTTTCCTGTAACCTTTCTCGAGAATTGGTAAAAAAAGTCTGTATAAATTTTGCCCATTCTCGTGGTATAATTTATTCAAAAATAATATGTTTTAGTAAGGGATACAACATTATAAATAAAATCGTTCAAGAATATTTTTTCCTGCAACCCCTCATTCTCGCCAGAGCTTTTTTTTTATTTCCAACGTGCCCTCGACAGTGAAATTCGACGCTCGAAAAGCGACGGTCGCGACTCCGGGCACTTCAGTGCTTCCTCGGTGCTCGCGTGGAGCGCAAGCGCGCGAATGAGCGAAGAACACGGCACATTCCGGGGGGGATTGTCGACGCGCGATAACAGATGCGCGGCGCCGCGCCGAGAGCAGCCCGGCGATCGCACGGCCGCGCGGTTTCGTCGCGCGTCATGAATGTTTCAGGCGCGCCTGGGCCGACAGCTTTGTAGACGGTAAACGATCCCGCTTTCTTCTTCTTTTTTTTTTTTTTTGTCGTCTGAAACCGATGTTTTTTTTTTTATTTTTCCCCCTTTTTTTTAAGTTTTCTTTGAACGAACTTTTGCTTGGTTTAGTCTAGACAGTATTGAGTGACGCATTTTCTTTTTAAAGGATGATTACTTTTTTTGATTACTTTTTTGAATTGAGGTTTTTGAAGTGTATGTATACGTGTGATGTTTTAATGTTGGATGTAAGACTGTAATTTTATTTCTTGGGCTGTTTGTTGATTTTGCTTCGTGTGTTATAGGATCA
Organism: Sycophila texana; assembly: GCA_035582955.1. Classification (NCBI taxonomy): domain Eukaryota; kingdom Metazoa; phylum Arthropoda; class Insecta; order Hymenoptera; family Eurytomidae; genus Sycophila; species Sycophila texana. Next base: position 12,599 of record JAWWEN010007091.1, on the reverse strand, counting down.
TACTTTTAAATTTACTAAAAAATTATTTTTCTATATATGAATCAATTAATCTAATCATACCACTCAAAAAGCCTACTTCGTATATAATACAACCGTAAATAAAGAAAGGATAATATTTTATCAATCTAAAAGAATAAATAAAAGAATTAAGCAGTAATTTTCTATTATTACTTTTTAGTTTACTAAAAAAAAAAAAAAAAAAATTTGTTCTATGAATCAATCAATTCTACCATCGTAAAAGCCTAGTTCCTGTAATACGACCATAAATGGAAAAAAAAGATGATATTCTATCAATTCATAAGTCATATAGAGTAATCTTCCCATTTGAAAAGATCCGCAAGAAAACGCCGCGTCGCACCCAGGCCGCGTTCTCGTCGATATTAAATCACGAGCGGTCGAGTTGGTGCACGCGTGCCGCGCCGACAATTTCCTCTGAAAGCCATTTGATTTCCAATTTAATAAAGAATCCATCGCGCGGCGTCGCAAAGCTCGTCGCTGAAGCGATTTCTCCGAGGCGCGCCGCGCAAAAAGGGCGCCACCCTCCGGCGGATCGATGGTGCAGCCTCGCGATCGCGCGGTGTATATAAGCTCCACGGCCGTGGCAGTGCTCACATGCCGCCCACGTACACGGGGCTTCCGTGCGAATGGAGAGCCGCGGCTTGCCTTTTCAATTCAGCGATCACCGTTTTTTTTTTTTCTCGACCTTTGGGTACCACCGGACGCGCACGGCCGATCGACAACGACGGTGGTGTGTAGCTTCAAGGGGTGTAGGAGACCGAGACTAGACAAGATTTTTTGAAAGTCTTTTCTTGGTCTTAAATTTTTTTTATACTCAAGTCTTGATAATTTCGCTTTGTCTCAAGACTTGACGATTAATTAAAAGAATTATCTTTATTAATGATAGATGCAAGAAAATATTATTTTAAAATCTTATTATTGAATCTCATTTCATTTTCGTTTACAAACTAAACGAGAATACTAAAAAGTTAATTAAGACCATTAAGAACACAAGCAATTTAATATATTTTATAAATTTTAATCTCGCTTCTCGAGATTCAAGATAAGACCAAGAGTCCCGACTCCTTAGTGTAAGTCTTGCCTTGAAATATTTTTTTCAAAGTTTTGTGTTTGTATTGTCTTGAAATATAAGACAAGACGACGGAGTAGAAATAATCTCAAGTCTCAGGTAGCCCTATAGTCGCTTCCGGAAGGCTGGGGACACCATTTGTCCCGGTGTTCGTCGTTTCGACGAATCGACCGGGGATTTTCGGGATTTTCTTTTAAATTCGCTTCCCGAGTCATTAGTTTAGATTTACGGACGCGAGTTGGATTTTTATTTAACGAAGGAGCTTTTGACTGTCTTTTAGTGTTTTCCAATGGAGCTTTTTTCATGTGATATTTGAAATTCATCGATTAACTTGCGTTGAATAAATCAATCGTGGATGTGCAAATGTACCTTCATACGCCGTTGACATATATATGATCTAAATAGAAAATGCGTAACACCGAAAAAAAAGTAATTCTTATTGATTCGCAACAGTAATATCTACTGGACTAGAAAAAATAGATACTGCTTTGCGAAATCAGTAAAATTAACATTTTATCCAGTAGAAATAACAGTTTACTTCCCAACCATAAAGTAGATATTACTTTACAGAAAAGTAGATTCTACTTTACAGAAAAGTAGCTTTGACAGTTCTGTAAAGCAGATTCTACTGAAAATTCGGAAAGTTAAATTTACTTCCAATTTTACAGCTAAATCTACTGTGCAAACAGTAAGAACTACTTTTTATTTTTTTCGGTGTATACTTCACGACGAGATCGTGTCCCTTCTTGCTGCGTAGGAGGGTTGATGGAGGCTGTAAAATAAGTAAAATTAATGTTGAATCTTTTTTAATGTAATTTAGAAGACTACCAGCCGTTCATTTAAATTAATGGAGTTAAAAGATTTGCTTCAGACATTCTATGCATCCTTGAGAATTGTTTAATGTAAGGTAAAAAGTGTCGAGCTTGTACGCTGCAAAGGGATCTTTTTTTAATTTTTTTTTTATTTAATAAATAATCTTTGTGAATTTATACGACACACAATCTTAATTTTTTCAGGCTTAATTTATATTGAAATGGACGTAACAATTTTTCTATCTTATGTAATTTCCCCCTTAACTAATTTTAAATATTACATATTCGTTGAATAACAATAAATCCATTCAAAATTAACAAAGCGCAGTTGTCCCATTTCGCTTCAAGAAAATGATCAATTTTAATTAGCGCAATCGGCGTGTCCCATCTCAGATTCAAAACCAGCAGGGTGATTAGTAAATTACTGCAAATCGATTTAATCACGGACCGTTAAACGCATTGTTTCTCCGTAATTGATACATTTAGTCGGGGCCAGCGGGGCGCGCGCCAAAGGAGCAATGGACGCCCTAAGCTCACGCGTCGAATTTCGCCGGCGTCCTACGCGCCCCGTAGGACGACAAAATCTCGGCGCCGATTTAGCGCGACGAACTCTACGCCGAATCTCACCTTCGGATCTGAGTTCATTGCACGAGCGTGGATCAACTTAACTTCGCTCACGAGCGACGAGGTTCCATTGTTGACTCGCAGCTGCGGTACATTCTGTTGACACGCGGAATGCTGATGGCGGAGCTCACTTTCTATGGAGAATGAAATTTTAAATTTTTGTTGTATCGTGTTTCATGGTAATGAAGCTAGTATATTTGTTAGCTGCTATGAATATAATTATTTTGAGAAATGTTTGTCTCTAGAAATTAAATTTTTTTTTTTTAAATATCTTTTTTATTTATTGAGACGTAAATATGTCTTGGAAAAAAAAAACTATAACGTGTAGGAATCGCTTGTAGTTTGAGTAGAGTTTTTCCTTCAAACTGTATAATGAAACTATAAGTTTATCGACTTGATTATAGTTTTTTTTTTCTATAAGGGTGAAATATGTGGGGAGATTTTTATAAAAAAAAGAACTTAGTTTTTCGGAGTAGTGATAACTTTGTTATCTTTTGTAGGTGAAGACACGAGGATGAAATTCAGCCTGACTCCACAACCAGGTGAAAGTGGCTTCATACAGTGGCTCGATGCTATGAAAATGGTAGCAAAACTGCAAGGTGGAATTCCGGCAGAATTTCGCAGAAAGGTATATTTCGCTCTTTGAACATATTATAATTTAATTTATTCACGTCTGACCGACTTGGTCTGCCGTTGTGAATAAAAAAAAAAAGATATTTAAAAAATGAGCAGAAAAAAATAATAAAAAAAGACGTATATACCTTGAATCTATTTCATTGAATTTTATTTCACAAATTTTGCATTTTAAGATAAGTGATAAAAAATGCTAAGTGAAAGGAGATTAAAATTGTATTTTAAATTAATCTACTGAAATGTGGAATATAAGTTGAAAATATTGTCTTCGGAAGATTAAATATTTCAAAGTGCTACAAACTTGCACAGCGTTTCGTCAAGTTATAAGAACGGGGAAAAAAGAAGAACTAATGAGTTCAAAAATTGTTCGCAAACTCGATCGAAGTTGTTAAGAGAATGCGCGATGCATATTAAAGTCTGCCCGAGCAGATTTACCACTTGCGTCACTTATCTAATCGACTTCTTTAATTTTTCGAGAAATCTTTCAAGCTACCTTAAAATGTTCTTCTTCGAAAATTCATCCTTTTCCTCTTCTTAATTCCTAATAATAGAATCCAATCAACAAAACAAATTATTCTAAGCAAAATTCAATTACACGAAGTAGTCAAAATACCGCGCGAAAATATTTAAAAATCATAAAAGAGCAATTGTGGATCGATCCGTCCGTTAAAAATAGAGCTTGCAAGCTCGGGTCGCCGTACGATAAGCAAATAAATGATCCGCGCGCCAGTTCACGCGGTCGCAGGGTCTAGAGAGATGTAAAAAGAAAACGGTGGCCTGACACGAATCGGAGAAAAGGAGGCTCCCCGGCCCTTTGTTCTTCGCGCTTCGAGGCCACATTTCCAGCGAGCTTTTGTCTCTGTCCCTCCCTCTCATCTTGCGTCTCTTTTTTCACGCGCGGCTGATTACGACAGTTGTGGCTGACGCTGGCGGAGCGGCATCTGGAGCAGCGGAGCGTCGACTGGAAGCAGGCGGAGAAGCTCTGCTTCAACGAGTGGAGCAATCCCGACGACGAGGAGCTCGGCATCCAAATTGTCAAGGTAAGCAGACGCCAGACCCAAGAATTTCGCGTGATGTCTACTCGCTTCGGTTATTTTTGATACTCGAAATTTTCTTTCTCGTCTGGTTCGTTCATTCTCTCAATGTTCGCTGACGTAGTGAGATTGATATGTTTGTGGGAAAAAAATTATTTTTTTGAGGAATTGCGTGAATTGATACCCTTATCGGTGGTGAGAATAAATTTTGATGGAATACCAGTTTCAGTGATATGATTTATTGGTGTACGTTATTCTAGATCGAAAAATAAAGAATTACTGTATAGGTATAAAAAGAAAAGAAAGGAAAAGAAAAATATTTATTGAAGATTACTTTTCGTTCATAAAATATCTGCAATGAAAGATAATTTATTTCAGGTATTATTCAGTGTAATCATCAAAATATTTTATTACAAAGATTATAAAAATCCTATACAATTTTTTTTTATATTAAATAATTATTAATAATTGTAGTCTGTACGTATAGGGTCAATTCTGTTTAAAGAATATAAAAAAATAAATATAAATAAATAATTATTAATAATTGTAGTCTGTACTTATAGAGTCAATTCTGTTTAAACAATAATAATTTTACAATTACTTTTATCAATTAATATCCGAACGTTATAAATTTACAAAGTAGTACTAAAAAAATCATTTAATTGAAAGTAAACCGCAATTTCTGACACAAAATGAACAAATAAACTTAAAATAATAAAAGTAATTAAACAAAGACTTTTGAAAAAAAATGAAATATAAATGACCTTTTTTATTATCCCTATAAATAGTATGATTAATGAGCGATTCGTACTCCGCAGGATCTGCACCGAACAGGATGCAGCCTTTTCTGCGGCGCGGCCGGTCGGGACAACCAGGCAGTGTTGCGTCGCGTGCTCCTCGGCTTCGCGCGCTGGAACAAGTCCGTGGGCTACTGTCAGGGCCTGAACGTCCTCGCGGCTCTCATCCTTCAGGTGGTCGATCGCGACGAGGGCGCCGCCGTCAAGGTCATGATCTACCTGATCGAGGGCGTCCTACCCGAGGGTTACTTCGCCGACAGCCTTCGCGGTCTCTCCGTCGATATGGCGGTCTTTCGCGATTTGCTGCGCATACGGCTTCCCAGGCTCTCTCGGCATCTTGACTCGCTTCAGATCGACGCCAGGGACAAGGCCACCGGTAAGATGGAATGAATATGAACAGATGTAGGAAAGTTTGTGGGTGTCTAACTTTGAACGCTGGTTATTAATTATAAGTTTAAAGTACGCTTAGATCAACTGCTACTGTATAGTCACAGGTTTGATTGGACTGTTACTATTTGAGTAGACGCAAATTATCTATTTACTTAAGCGATATTATTTTATTTAGAGTTTATAAATAAATGATTAAATATTTCAAATGGTGTACTCGAAAAAGTGATAAAAAAGTCTGATCGTAAATGGCTGTTACTACTGATTTTCGCATACTGACTGTTATTATTTAAAGAAATCAACTTTATTTATTATCCAAATAAAATAGTGTCTTTTCTTTATAATTGATGATAATAAGTGACAACAGACCGTCAAAGAGAAGTAGTAATTAAAAGAGTCATGATGCATTAATTCGGATTATGACTGTTACTACTGAAAGTTGACATATTGATTCATACTACTTAAGTTAACAATAGTAAACTAATATTTACTTATTTTAGTGGTAAATTTACGTTTTACACATTATTAATGATTAAATATTACAAACATTATGCACGGAATAGTAATGATATTCGAAAAGAAATTACAGATGTTATACTCAAAACGACGGTTACTACTGATTTTTCGCTTATTGGGTATTATAGATGGCATACTACTTAAAAAAGCAAACTAAATTTGTTATGTTTTAAAGTTGTTGATGTTTGAAATTTTAAATAGTGTATTTGAAACAGTAAACGAAACGATAGTAAACAGAAGGAAATTTGAAGAATTGTTACCTTAATTGTCTGTTACTACTGATTTTTCACATACTGACTGTTCGATTACTCAAAGAAACAAAATTTAATCTAAACCTACTACCTCGTATCTTATTTTCTGCATTATAATGTCAAAAAAAAAATGAATGATAACAAACAATAATAATGGATGGATAGATTCTGCAGTAGTTTTATTCTGGACGTTAATTAAAATTGTCTGATGATATATTGTCCGTTACTACTTAAGACGACAAGATTAATTCTTTATCTGCCTAAAATATGAGTCTAGTCCATACTTCAAGTAAATGATGAATAATTGAATTTTTTTAGGCAGCAGTTACGAGCCTCCCTTAACAAATGTCTTCACGATGCAATGGTTCCTCACGCTATTTTGTCACTGCTTACCTCAAGACGCTGTACTGCGCGTCTGGGATTTGATATTCCTGGAAGGCGATGACGTACTTTTGCGCACAGCTCTCGCTATATGGGAAGGCCTTTCCGAGTAAGTGCAATAAAAAATAAGCCAATGGGAAAATTCGGTAAAATTAATAATTAATCATTTTTCGACGCAACGGGTCTAATGTTTGATTAAACGTTTGCAGTCGCATTATGACCGTTACTTCCGCCGATGAATTTTATAGCATTATGGGTGTACTTACCAGAGAAATGCTCGAGTTTACCGACACCAATCACCTCGTAAAGGTAAGAAAAACAAAAATGGTTAAATAAATGTTATTAAAAAAATAAAAAAAAAAAATAAAATAAAAAAATAAATAAATACGTTACACCTTCATTTTTACAGACTATAGTTGGGATGGGCCCTCTCCACGGTGTTACAAGTCTAAGGGAAAAGCATCGATATAACATAACGCCATGGGCAAGAAGATTGAGCGACGACGAGGACTCCGATACGGAAGACGACGAGAGGCTTGCTGTCGCCGCCGCTGCAGCTATATTCTCCATGCCTCGGCTAAGAAAATCCGGTACACGTGATTATCGCTCGAATATTATTATTATCAGTCGTCCCTTAACAGTTTTGATCGTTGTTAATTCACGGAAAAAAAAGCAGAACACTTTTAAATCTACTAATTATCTTCGCGATGAATCTGTTGAACGGCTTGATAAAATTAGGTTGGACTGCACTTCGTGCAGATGAAAAACTAATTGCATTATGGTTTTAGATCGAAGTTCCTCGTCGGTAAACTCGTTGCAGACGGTGGCGCCCACGAACGATCGAGAAAGGCTGGCTCTCGACATAAGCACGCTCAAGCAACAGTACGCGAAGCTGCGAGAGCGCCAGCGGCAAGCGCACATTATACTCTCAGGTTTGTTCATTAAAAGCTTTACAACTTCATTACTGCAAAGCCTGTTATTTTATCTCCGCGAGATTAAGTACTCGACTTAATGCATCGCCATCAAACATGTGAACGGAACATGGTTTCGAACCATAAAATTGGGATAAAAATTAATATGACATGTTGCGAGGTAATTGGTATTTTAATGGCGTATGAAAATATCAGATCATTGTTAAAATAATACGCATGATGCATTGATTTAATTCAATAATTAAATGAAGGATATCTACGATATCTAAAATATTAGATCCTGGTTAAATTCGATGATGCATTAATCGAATTCAGATGAAAATAATCTATTTAATTCACATAACTGTTACTACTGAAAGTTGACATATTGACTCGTGCTACTTAAAAAGACAAAAATAAGCTAATCGTTATTTGTAATGATGTATTTCTTCTTCAAAAATTTTTTAAGATTAACTATTGTTGGTATTGTGCATGAAATAGTAGCAATAGTCGAAAGGAATATACAGAAATTTTATCTCAAGTGTCTGTTACTACTAATTTCTTGTATATTGGCTGTTACAGCTATATGAGAGAAACAAAATTTATCCGCCGTCCAAAATTGTCCATTAAAAAGACAAGGTAAAATGCTTTAAATAAAAAAAAATGAGGGGAAACTAAATTTCTGTGTATCGATAGGAAGAATATTAATTTAAAAATAAAAGAAATTTTTAATTTAGAAAAGATAATATGAAACAATAACGTTTAAGAAGATCAAAGATTTTAAGATCACTTTAATCCTATTCCTTTCAAGGAAGGCAGATAAATGTAAATAAAAACTAAAAAAAATGTAAATTAAAAATCCTATCGCAGCGTTAATTTAATTAACCATTTCATTGAAAATAGCGGCGTGTGCTCGGCAATCTATGGTTTCGGCGCCGTCGGCGAGCCAAGCGATGAACCACCTGCTGGTCGGCAAGAGTGCATTGGTGAGCAGCAAGGGTCGACCAATAGGTCCGTCCCTTGGTACACTGGGCGCCCGGACCAAGGCCGCCGCAACTCTTCATCCGAGCCCTCGACTACCCGGTAGAAAGGACAGGCAGCAGCAGGCAGTTACCCTCCACTGGAAGGATATGAAGAAGCGGAAGGATGAACGCCAAGTGCCCGACTGTGAGTTTCACAAGTTAGCAGTGAATGCACTTTTTTTATTTATTTTTTTTTTGTTTATTCTTCATTTTTTATTATTATTAAAAAGGTATTTTATTTTTCTCATTTCTAAATAAATCTATGGGGTTGTTAGTTTAAAATCTATGGGGGTGATAATTTGTATATTATATTGATTTACATTTAAATGCTGTGGAAAGTAGGCTGGTTTTTGTAAATTTCAAAATTTGTTATATATTTTTTGGTTTACTCAGCTCAGTTCAGTTTAGTTTAGTAAGTTTTGGTTTCCTCCTTCTTGTACGTACCTGTGCTGCCATCTGGCTGGGCTTAAAGATAACTCTGCTCCTCAGTTGAGATTCTTGCAGTGAAATTAAATTTTAAATTGAGGTGCATATTCCAGGACAAGAAGCTTCATTCTAGTGTTTCGTAACAATATTAAACATTTAAACATAATAAACATGAAGGTCGAGTTAAATTTAATTTATATAAGCCTAATAGATTTTAATATTATACCCTGCAATAAAGTCACTACATAAGGAATATGCAAACGAATAAATTAGCATTTATAATATTTCAACTAAGGATAAAGTAACCGTCGTCCCGATCGCGCAGATTAAACAATACATTATTATTCAACGTTCGCATTTTTCACGCAATCCTCATAAATTTATGCGAATTAATAAAATTTATTTATATTACAACGAAATTAAAGTTTATTCGAGTAAGTTTTAAATAAATTATTAACTTTTATCAAAAAATAGATTAAATACAATTCAAGGTGCACTCTTAATAATTTTATTATAATTAATAGTATTATTGTACTTATTTTATTCATCCATTACAGTATAGATAACTATATTCAGCCTAATTAGGCTGAATATAAAAAAAAATACCTTTTTCAGTACAATAAAATTATTAAACATGTCAGATCGCGCTAACTGAAGCACCTTATCAAAAAAACCTAAATATTATTTTTATAACGTAAGACACTCGAAAATCCGAAGAATCATACTCACCCCTGCGTCGAAAAAAAAACCACTCTAAGCTCCATTGATACGATCTCAACCCCAATCGAGCGATTCTCCACTCTTCCATACTGTCCTTTGTCATAACTAAACAATTCAAATCCTCTACATTACCCACGCCATCGAATCACTCGAAACCTTTCACGATCCTCTCCATAACCACGCACTTCTCCTCCGCGTCAGCGGATTTAAAATTCCTCAATTAAAAAGGCTCATATCGCGCGGGGCCCATGCAAGCTTCGATCGATCCACCGCAGAGGGACCCGCGACCACCTGTTGCCGGGGAGGCGCGTCACGCGAGTATATCGACGCAGGTGCGGGGCACTTACGTGACGTGCGCTTGGGTCAACATCCGGCGGTGCGTGCGCGCCTCCCGATCACGCGGAGGACTGCCTCGAGGGCGCCGCAGTGCGGAGCCTCCCGGCAGTCGAGCGCGAGGCGCGAGGTGCGCCGGAGCCGACGCGCCCTCGAGGTAAAATGGGCCAAGGGCCGGTATCGATTCGTCGGGGTGTCCTGTTACCGCAGGGATTCCGACCCTGCGCGCGCGAAGGGTGGGCGGTCGGACTGATGCTGCCTCGCGGGGGCGGATCTGTCGGCGGGGTTGGTCGTCTCGATTTTATTGTTACTTTTTGGGGTTGCGGGTTGCATTTAATGGGCAATTGTGATTAATAAAAGTGAGTTTTGCTGTGGGTTTCGAAGAGAAAGTGTTTAGCAAATATTTGCGTTGGCGTGAAATAGTGTGCGATACTGTGGGTATTTTTTTTTTTTTTTTTTGTGATAAATGAGAGGATAGCGAAATGACATCTAAGCAATGTTTAATAACTTTATTTTAAGATCTTTTTTTTTATTTATTCATATAAAAATAAATGCGAATGAAGAATACGTGAAATTTTATAAAAATGTTTATGTTACTTTGTTTCCGGCAAATTGTTAATAGATAATAATTTAATGTAATTAGATCTAGAGTTAATATATTTAAAAAAAAAAAATGCTTAAGACAGTAGTTCAATTTGCAAAGTATTGCTTTTTATTAAAAGGAGCTTATAATCGACATTAAAAATAAATCAATTTACGGCTTTGAAAATTAATTGTTTAACACTTAATCACTTGCATAAATTATAGAACACAGCACCATCGTTGGTTGAATGGATAGTTATTAATAAATCACTAAAGAAATCCATCAGAAACAAATTCTTAAAATCGTCTGTTAAATTTAAATTCACGACTGCGGGGATGATAATATTTGCCACTGAACTATTAAACAATTAATAGCTCAAACAGTATAATTCGAACATCCTATACTTTCAATTTAACCGCATCAAATCTATAAATAGTTTTCAAATTAGTAATCTAATGCTGCAGACTTAATGCACATTGCATGTCTGCTCGTCTGACTATCGCTACCTTGTACTACTTACAAATTCCTCTCCTCGTACGAACTCGTTCTCGACCTTCAGGATCTATCCTTCTCAATTGATCAATTAAAAATACCTTCAGACCCTACCTTCTCCAATGAATCAATAAAAAAAGTATCCAAAAAAGTGTCATAACAAATCTCGCACGCGGAAGCTCAAAAATAATCCGCAAACGCGAAAAAGTATAGATCCCCGAAAGAATTTCCCCAGCGAATCCAACTCACCCCATACGAACCAGTATCCGCTGGTTCGCTCCGGTTCCGTCTCCGAAGGGTGCCATTCCCCCCTTCCATTCGTCGAAAATCGGCCTACTTTCTCAGCGCGCCCCCCACCCGGGCGACATCAGCTCACGCGGAGCTTCGCCCCTCTCGTGGCGCGGGGGTGGGCTATACATGCGCGCCGGCCATTCACCTCCCGGCGCTCACTCATATCGATCTGTTTTCCCGTTCGGCGGGCCGCAGCTGAAGCAGTGCCGGAGCTGGCTGCTGCTGCTGGTGCGGAGGCGATGTCGTCGGGCGCCGCGGCCGCGGCGGCGAGCCCGGCCGCCAGGCGGCCCTCCTCCGGGCCCGACAGCGATAGCGACAGCAGCTCCACGGAGCTGTGCGACGAGCCCGACCGCATGAGCGACCTCGACAGCGAGGAGCTGACCTCGGCGTCCGAGGGCTGCGCCCTCCCGGCCGACGACGAGGGCGCGAGGCCAGCCGCTGCGGCCAAGACCAGGTGAGGCTAGGCCTAAGATGGCTCAAGGGATTCCTGCGATCCAGGCTGCCAATGTTTCTGGATTCTTTGTCTGCGCGTCCCTTTATTTTTTTTTTGCGAAAATAAAAGTCGGTGCAAGTTTTTTTGAGGCTTTTGTGGTTTGTGCTTGAATCGGGGCTGGAATTATTGAGTGACGTGGAGACGTAAGCCTCTTTACGCGGTGAAGTTTGTGAATATGTATAATGACGTGAGAAACGAGGCGTTCGATGGTTGAGAGACTTTAAGATAAAACGCCTTGTTATGTTTTATAATGCGACGCGAGGAGTGTATAAATCTCGTTTACAAGAGCCTTTGTTTCTTGCGGCGTAAAACATTGATTTTTTTTTGTTGTATGTAGAGAAGTAGGCACTATTGGCAGTTCTTCTTTGTTTCGTTTCTATATTTATGGGTCTACTTTCAATAGCGAGCGCGCTTCGGATGATTTACGTGCTAATTTTCTCGCTCGGTTTGAAAAAGTATCGAAGGAAATGTTGGTAGCCTGAATTCTGTATTTACCGAGGACAATGTGTTATATTTTTAAATGATTTTCTAGAAATTTCTTTTTATTAAGCTTTTATATTTATTACGATGCAAGAGAACCGAGAGAAAAATTTTAAATGTTAATTGAAAAAGTGTAATTAAACTTGTCGATTGCTTTCGTTGGATTTGGATTATAAAATCGCGACGTAATATTTAATACTACTCTTTTGCAATAGTTATTATCTTACTAAATTTGGCAGTTTATTTTCAACTAGTTTTCTTTTTTACTTTATTACGAAAGTATAATAATACTTAATCTAATAGTTTATGTAAAAAAATTCAACTTT
>JAWWEN010007045.1:0-27064 GCA_035582955.1 Sycophila texana | reverse complement strand
ATTATCGCAATTTTCTTGATAGTTCCAGTTTGTCCTCGCTTTAGGGAAAACTATAGTAATTTTTAATGGAAAATTTTTCTCCGTGTAATACTTAATAATTTAATAAATGAACGGTAAACGATTTAACTATTTATAAGAGCGAGATATTTTAGAGTGAGGATAAAGTGAGACAGTGGGATAATAGGTAAATTTTTCATTTGGAATGAAGAAAACTTTTTAAATTTTGTAATTAAACATTTTCTTTAATCGCACTGTGACCTAAAGATGTTTGTTAAAAAAAATTATCTGAACTGAATAGTTAGAAGCACGAGAGAATAGAGTACAGCTAATAAGAATTTATTGGAAAAGTAGACTGTAACCATATCGGGATAATAAAAACTTTACAAAGGTTTAACAATAATAAAATAAAACGATAGAATTGTAAAAATGACAATAGCAAAAGAATTATGAAATATACATAATAAAGATAAAGTTAGAGAGAGAATGAGACTACCTCTAGGTAGTGGGGCAAAAATTATTATTGTACAACAGAATCTATTAAGATACAAAACAAAAACGTGTACAACAAATATAAATAAATTTATTATAAATATAATTGTAATAAATATTTATATATCAGTGATAATTTCTCTTAACCTCATTGATCGAGGTATGCATTATAATTAAGAAACTACAGTATTTTAATTATTCAAAATGTATAAACATCACGAAGTTTAATTTTAGTAGGCTAAGTCGGGAAGGAGAGAGAAAGAGTGAACGAAAGATAAAACTTTTATTCGTCCAGTAGTAAAATTTATATGTAGATATAATAACAATAAACAAATACACTGAGAGAAAAATTTGGTAATTTTAAGTAAATATTTACTTCAATAGTACTTGTTAAATATTTTTTTGAATCAAGTAATTATTTTTTTTTAAACTACTAAATTTATTTAGAAACTAATAAATTCATTTAGTTTTAACAAAATATTTAGTGGTTTCAAAGAAATATTTAACAAGTACTATTGAGGTAAATATTCCCTTAAAATTACGACATTTTTTTTCAGTGTAAATATATGAGAAAATATATAACCAGCAACAGCCGAATATTAAAAATGTAAAAATATTAATAAGAGAAATTGAGAGAGTGAGAGAGTGCGAGAGTGTCCTAATCTAACTCAAAGTCAACTCGGTCTTAATTTAAAGCCTCAAACTTTTAATCTGAAATTCCTCGGCGTTTACAACCTACCATAAGAAGTAATCACTTCAAAAAGTAAGAGTAACTGAGTGAGTGAATAAGTGAAAGAGAGAGAGGCAGAATCGGCGCAAAAACACGGATAAAGAGAGCAGCGATAGCGAGCTCCGTGTAAATTCTTCGAGCGGAGGAGCCGGCCGTTCGCCGCCTCAGACAATGCGAATCGAGACCTCGACGAGTGACACGCGAGGATACAAAAAAAAAAGGGGGAGCGAATTACAAAAGGCGGAACGAGCCGCTGGCAGAGCGAGGAGGCGAGGCGCGAAGGTAAGAGATACGAGGCTCCGTTCCTCATTGTTCCTTGCCGCTCGTCATTGTCGCGGGGGCACCAGCGCCGGCCGAATTGCACTCAGGCCGGGGCAGTGGTGCGCCGCGACCCTTTGTCCCTGTACGCTCGTTTAAAGTCGTCGGCTAAGGGACGGGACGAAATTGGGTTGACGTCCAACAGGTGTTGACGCACGTGCTTTTGCCGCGGCGAGCTTTCGCTGCGCGCAGGCGTGATATACGACCGGGAGGCGAAATTCGCTTTAAAGTGACAGCTGCGTTATGAGCCGGCTTTGTTTTTCTGTCGACTGTGATCTCGAGACTTGACGCTCGGTCGAATTGTAGCGAAGGGAATTAACGTGGGCGCGTAAAAATGAAGACAATTTTTTGGGGAGGAAGATTCTGATTTATTATAACATATTGATGTAACAAATTAGTTATAGGCAAGACTTTTATAAACACATCACGTAAGTCAACAATTAATTCAACATTTGGGGGGTCAGAATCTAATGGTGATCGGTGAATTGACGGTGTACTAACGCAACTCGTTGTTTCTCAATTTCTTTCCGTATAGTACACGGAGAAACTGGCAATATAAAAAATATCAATCTGTCATGGAAAGTATGGTATTTTTATATATTTATAATATTTTTTTTTTTTTTTTAAACCTGAATTTATGAATTTTTGACCATCAGTCAGTTGATTGCTGGTTTTCGGTCTGTCAACACGTTTATGATTATAATAAACAAAGTCTCTTTCCTTTTTTATAAATAAATAGTTGTGTTGGTTATTACAGTATTCCTTGTATTCTGACAATTTTTACTAAGTTCTGTACTAAGCTGGAAGATTAATACCACTGATTTCTTTTCAATCTGATTGAATATCGAATTATTTGCAATCTCCATGAATCAGCAAATTTTACTTGTATTTTTTCACGTTTTTATGTCAAATAATATCGAATAAAATCTACAAGTTCCAATCTTGTTACATTAATTAATAACCGTTCATTTTTTTTATCTCAATTGGATATTGGCATGAAAAATTTCAGTGCAGTCGTCAGATAAAATATCAAAAATTAAACGATAGGCATCACGTGAAACGCATACATCGTTGTCACGCTAACTTTTGCATTAAAATATCTTCATTTACAAATGTAAATTAAAAAGAAAACAAATATTTCTTAATTTTTTTCTATCGACAATAAATACAGAAAGAACCAGTGTATATAGACTGATCGAACTATTTATTTAGATTTTTCATGCAAATACACTTTTTTTAAAAGTAAATTAGTAAATAACTAAAATTAGTGAATAACTAAATTAGTGAAGATTAAATTAACTTTTAATATTTCTCATTTATATAGAACTTTACGTGTGATGTAAAATTTCAGACCAACCAAAGCAGTTAATTAAAAATGTGTTCACGTAGGTATTCTCATTCTTGGATCAGCTCTGCATAAAAAAGAAGATGATAAACGATGATACCCAAAGAGAACCCCAAAAAAAACATTAGAACCACTTCTCGAATATTTTCTCTTCCTCAGATACTAGCGCCAGTCTCGTTCCTAATAGAGATACAACCGAAATAACAGTAAAGGTCTCCAAATGAAGAAAAATGGCCACCAAGACAGGATAATTTAAATCAGCCCCCTGTTCAAAAGGGCTCGTTATCGAGGGAAACGTGTTTCCCCGACATCGGATTTTATTGTCGAATCGCAGCGCGGCCCGGGTAACGATATAGTCGCGAGGCGATAACAAATTACACGGGGTTATACACATTTCGCGGGGCATATCCCGGCGGCATATCGGCCGATCATTAGCTCATTCCCCGTAACAAACCCACGGAGACCTAAAAAATCCCGAACAATACGTACACGTAACTCCGAGGGGCTTCCCCCCCCCCCATACTCTCCATCGCAAAAAAAAAAAAAAAAAAAAGTAAGTAAGTCCCAGCAAAGGCAGAAGAAACGGATACACGGGGAGGGTGAACCGGGCGGAGGGTAAGGAGGGTAAAAAAGGACGCGGACGTGGAACGGGCGAATGGTAATTAAACGATGCTGGCCGCGATAAGATAAGTGTATCTGTAGCAAGACTAATCGGACTAACGAAGGAATTATTCTGCGTTCGAGTGCGCGATGAAAGGGAGGGGGGAGGTGGAGGCAGGGGGGAGGGTACATAGGACGAAGGAGGGAGAGCAAATTAGAGAGGAGCTGGGCGCGCGCGCAGGGATCGGTGAGTAGAGCAGAGTGTAAAAAGGAAGAGTCGAGCGAGATAAAGAGGAGTGGACACCAGGGAGGCAGTGAATGAAAAAGAGCCCCGCTGTATGTGCGGACTACGGGGCAAATGGAGAAAAAAAAAACGGAGGATAAAATGAGGAATTAATGGGGAGGAGGGAAGAGGAGGGGGAGAGTGAAGTCGTCCTCGATGCAATAAACTGCGCGGCCAGATCTTCCCTCGATCGCGGGGAGTCATATTCAAGTGTCTTCGGCCGCATGGCCGATAGTGGATCTCGCGAAAAGGCATCTTGAAAGACTATCTATGGTATCTTATAAATCTCGCTCTCCCTCCCCTCCACTCCCCTTTCCGCGCGTTTCACGTATCACCGCGAGGAGCCTCGCGAGGAGGTGTTTGCGCCGCTGCGCGGGATCCGTGCCTCTCTCTCTCTCTTTCATTCTCTCTCTCTCTCTCCCTCTCTCTCTCTCTTTCTCCGATGCACCCCAGTTATCTGGATTGGCCGAGCGCTATAAATCTTGTCGTACGCGTGTATACACACGGTTAATGCGCATCCCGCCGATATAGCCGCTGGAAATCGTCAAAATGCGAATGACTCCGGTTGCACGGGCAGCTCTTTTCTTTCCTTACACTTTTCGATCTCGTGGCTGCCCACCTTTTTTTTCTTAGTTTCTGAAAGTACATTATTTTCCTTTATGGGCGCGGGAAACCTACTGTACTATGCGAAAATAAGAAAATTAAAACGCACTACAAACTGGAAGTTCACAGACAAAAGGTATTATTCTTGACAAAGTCGCTGAATTAATAGTTAATGAATGTGACTTTAAATCGCACGAAATGATTAGGAATTAACAGTTAAGAAATGGATTATTTTGCTGTAAGTAAGCGTGGCATTAAAAGAAATCATATTTCTTTACTGGAAAAGAATTATTTATTTGTAACGAACGACATAAGTAAATTGTCTGTCAAATACTTGACGATTTTCTCTTGAATCATTCTTTTTATCTGTATACAGCAAGTGAACGCCGCTGTACTTTCAGACAAAGATGTAAAATATAATAATCGTTTCAGTATTGTATTTTTTCTAGTGAAAATCTTTATTTGTTTAATCTTTGCTTTTCTTTCTTTAACAAATTTTTCTTAGTAATAATTACGTTATTCTTTCCATGAGTGTCATAATAAAATATATATACCTTCTAAATATGAATAAGTGAAATTTACTTCAGATAAGTGAATCTACACTTATTACACGTGATATGTCTTTCACTTATTCATGTTATCACGTAGAATAAGTGTATATTTACTTATTCGAAGTGAATTTCACTTATTCATATTTAGGGAGTAGATTATTTGCAAATTACAAGGTTAATTCACCTATACATAATTTATAAGAATACACAATAATCAGCAACTTTTTAACTAATCCTCTCTTAAAAAAAAAGTTAGCAGGATGTTGTGAAGTATTTTAAAACGCGAATTGATTGGAGCATGAGCATGCCCTGTTAAATGGCGCTGAATTTAAAAGTCTAGCTTCAAAAATTGTAAATACAATTAAAAAAAGTGGACGTTGGATTTTACTAGTAAAATATAATGTACAGCATAAACAATTACATAACTATTTAATCGTCACGATGTGCATACAACTAACAAACAGAAGATACAAAGGCACGTGAATATTTTTCAGTTGTACAAAAATATTTGCTTTGTTTAAAAAAATATTTTAACAGACTAATCACGAGATAGTCTCGACCATCGTTAATCAATAAAATTCGGTTCACATTAAATTACAGTCGTGAAAAAAAAAGTGAGATCCCAATTGGACTCGGTGCGATTGCCGATAAAAATTTAACACGTGACGGTACTTCTCCCTGCGCGTAAAATCGATTCGCGCGCAGATGTGCGTGAGCGCACTTGTTTGATGAACTTGTCAGAAGGCCAGGCCGCAACCTTATTAGTGTCCGCGCAGGCGTTTTGCACGCGAGCCGTTTACACACGTGCATCCAGCGATTACCCGAACACCTTTCCTCGCGCATCACGAGATCATTCTGAAATCGGAGAATTTTATTTCTGGCCAATGAAAGAATCCTCCTTTAAAGCTTCTAAATTGAAAAAACAGGTGTGGCTTTTATTAAGGCAGTTGTTAAGGAGCGTACATATATGAAAAATAAATTAACTAATAAAATTATTGCGATTTTTTATTACATCATTCGCATGCACCAACGTTATGATCTTTTCAGTACTAGCAGGGTTTCATCAGGTGGATGCAGGCATAAATTTTGTTATGAATGAACGATTGCGTATATTGAGCAACCATTAGAAGCATCTACCTTTGTGTGAAACTATCAGAAATACTGCAGACTCAATTATCTGTACAAGCCAATGCCATTGAAACTTTTCTACTTGGTTGGGTATGATTTTGGACCAAAGAATCATTCTACAAAGTTTGGGCAAAATTCAGGACCCGCAATCGTGGTGGTCATCTCCTTATTAGTTCAATATTATCAGATAGATGCAAGCAGAAAATGTTATATTAAAAATTACTATAGTCTTTACTAAAGCAAGAACAAACTTGAAAAATAAAAAAAAAAATAGTACATTTGCTAGCAAATTTTACTATAAATATAGTATAATTTTAGTATAAATTTAACTACACTAAAATTTGACTTATAAATATTTTAAAATTTACTAGCCATTAGAGTAATTTGTTTATTTTACCATTTTTTTCTTACTTTAGTAAATACTATAGTATCTCCGTACATAGATCCCATTATAAACGAATGCAAAAATTTTGCAACAATTACTAAAAACTATACCCTTCAGAATTATGCATACATGTAGACAATAAACTAACTGTACTTTTTCGAACTCATTGAGTACCGTCAGGTAGACGTAGACGTAAGTCCTGTTTGATGAAAAAAAACTACTTAAGGGAGAACAATTTATTATAAAACAAATAAGAAAGAACCAAATAGCTATTTTCACACTTGAATGACAACTAAAAAACATCTTTTTATTTTTAAATGAAATTAAAATACTACAGGTGTCAGTCACTACAACTGTTCTACACTGAAATCTAATTATACCTTACTCTAAAATAAACGCACTTGAAAACAAAAGAAAAGCGATCGGTGCATTCTTCGAGATGCAAACAGAGGAATTACGGTACATTTATTAGATCAATAAGACCTTCTGGTCTGGAAATCATCATTATTCGGACATCGATCGGAGCAAGAGCCAATGCTGATTTCATAGCAGGGAGGAGGGGGACTGGATGGCAGGTGCCGGTCTTTCGCGCGGGCGCAGATTACGGCGTACGATTTGCGTAATTGAAAGGAGCTCGGATGAATGAACTCGATTCCCTGGGCTTCTATTATTCCGCCGCTTGAATGCGCCGGAAAAGAAACGAGTGCGAGAGATCGACGTCGATACCATTTTTACAAGGATGATTTCGCTGCGGTGATATACTTTTGCCCTCGGTAATAGCTCTTTTCTCTCCTCGACCGGGACGTTTCTTTTTTTTCTTCTTCTTCTTCATCTTAAATCGCACTCGCAATCATTTGCGTAACAATGGGTGGCTTATAATTTTTATGTGACGAGTCATCATTATCGAAATGTTTTTAATTGTTCTGCGCGCAAAAATTGATTCTTTATCGCGATTTTTTCAGTTTGTGCAATAATTGGCTGCTTGGTGTTTTTTTTTTTACGTTACTAATAAAATACAACGTGTTTCGCGCGCCCACTTCTTTTATTCGTAATTTTGAGATTAGATTTTTAAATTTGGCGCCATTTAACCGGTATGCCCGTGCGCCAATAAAATCGTGTTTTAAATGCTTCTACAACATCCTGCCATCACTTTTTTAAGAGGGGATAGTACAAGAAGATGGAACATTTTATTTTGGTTGCCAAAATGATACTTATCATGAATTAATTTAATTAAAATCAGAAAAGGATTTCTGACAACTTGAAAAATCGGTGGTAGTATCAGTACTGGGCTCTGGCATAATTCATGGGATAATTTCCGTAGACGTCAGATATATATTATAGATGTACTAAATGTACAGAAAGATGTCCCGTGCTAGAGCTCAGTACTGAGCAGAATGAATCTATAAGCTAAAATATTTTTAATAAATGGCCAAAAACTGGTTATTTCCTCTAACCAGGAGAGTGCATCACCTCAGGAATACCGATTTGGATAAAACTTTGAAAATAGTTTTCTAATAACGAATATAATTAAACAAATTACTCTTATTATTACACGTGTACTTGGATATGTAACGAAACATGCTGTAACTCTCAAATAAAGTTTAATGGGATCAAACTAAAGGTGGTATGCCTTATAGTAGGAATAGTAGGAGGTATAGTAGGAACAATTATTAAAATTTCATCCAAATCAACGATCCGGAGGTGTGATATTTTCCTCTTGGCAAAATAACATAACTAACGAGTAACCAAGAATTAAAACATACTTTGAAAAGCTATTTGAAAAGCTCATTACCCATGAATTCTGAATGTAATTAAATCCTAGATTTACTTCTAAATTGTAGAACTTTACTTAAAATGATGAGCTTGTAGTTTTCCCTTTATCTTTCAACTGATTACATCACTTTAGTGCACAGTTATGCAAATGCAACACTAAATCTACAGTCCTACCAACAAGAAAATTAACGACGATATTACCAGAACGACTATGTTTCAAGCACGTTGAAATGCTTTATCTAAAATTTTATAAATAAATCACTTTGTTAAATATCCGCTCAATAGGCATGAAACTAGAAAAAAAAAACTTTTATATAGAAAACCCGAGGAATTGAACACTTATTATATACATCGGAGAAAAAGCTTTCCCCGATGTATTACGTACCCGAGAAAAAGCTTGCCCGATCGAAATGTCGATCTCCACTATCATACCCCGCCGAAACTCAAAAGGTCATTCAACCCCGTCATCGCACGGTAGCCGATCGACGGGCGCATCGGCGCCCACGATCGAACGCTTATCACGTCGAAATCTCTGGGGGAATCGACGATTGATGATCCACTTGGGTCTCACGCGAAAAAAAAAGCGTCCCGCGCGCAGCATCGCCGGCGGCTCGAAAAATCGTCCTCTCCCCCGGTAAGTACCGCGGCGGCCCTCGGCTCGTGCCGCGAGAAAAACGATCCGCGAGGGGAAGGCGGAGGCGGAGAGAGAGAGAGAGAGAGAGAGAGAGAGAGAGAGAGAGAGAGAAAGAAGGAGAGGGAAGGAGAGAGAAAAAGGGAGAGGAGAGAGACAGAGGCGAGGGAAGCTCGGACGGAAGGAAGGAACTCGCCGCGGAGCAAAAAGGAAAGGCCGCCGCCGCACGTTCCATTGGTCCCCGCGGCCAAAGGGGAGAGCGGCGGCGGCTACAGCGCCGCGCGCCAACCTCAGGCGCGCTACGAGACGGCGGCTCCAGTCTCTCCTCGGCCGTCGAGCGGACACGTCCTCGTAGTTCCGCGGCGCCCGAGTCCTATCCGCACTATTCAACAACCCTCTTTTTTTCTTCTCCTCTCATTTTTTTCTCTCCCGTCGATTGTTTTTTTTTTTTTTTTTTTTAATTAGTATCGACGAATCTCTTTCTTTTTCGAATCGTTGGTTGCTTCGTGAAGAAATACGGATGGATGAGTTTCGCGAGTACACATGAAGTTTTCGCGGGTACGTTCGAATGGAACACGAAGGGGATAATAGTGCGAGGATCGTACGACGCCGGTGACTCTTTACTTGTCCTTGTGCTTTTTGTGGCTGTCAGTTGCACGCATTATATATATATATACACACACACATATACACATCCGTTCGAGAGGAAGCTTCACTGCATCTCACGAGCCGGCACTGGTCTTCGCGTGAAGGAATGAGACAGAAGGTAGAAAATTGTTTCTCTTCTTTCTTTTTTAATTTTTTTACTGTTTTTTTGCCAACATTTCTTATATGTACATACTTATTATATGCGACTTCAGATCGTACTTTCTTACTTTGCATTTGGGAATTGATAAGATAACGAAAAATTATGGATTCGCGGAGCTTATTGAAATACCGATGATATTTTTTTTACGATTTCTTCTTTTTGTTTTAGTAGCGATGCAAAAATTCCATTTGCATTATAATTTCGGAGCTTTGAAAATTTACATAAAAGTATTTAATGCATTCAAACTGCGAGATAACTATATTCAAGTAAAAATTGATTTACTGAATATAAAAATTCACTATTCACTATTCGGTCAGGTAAAATTTACTGCATTTTAAATTATATCAGAATTTATCGCTATTATGCATTAAGGACAGAATATTATAAAATATTACAGGAAAGCCTAATCAATAAATTCGACCATCAATTTTTTTTTATTTCCAATTCAAACCTTTCGAGTGCGTCCCAATAAGTAATGATTAAGCAAGCATCGCTGAAAAATTAGTTTGTCAAAGTGAGCACGTGCCAGGAAGCGGCCAAGCGTCAGGCGCATAATTAGTTCAGATACAATCATCGGCCAGGACCAACTGAAATTTCTGCCGGTATACGTGTCAAGTGCACAGTCGGGAGAAAGAGTGGGCCAAGAGAGAGAAAGAGAAAAAAAAAAATTGGCGCTCGCGATTGCTCATCGACGATCTTTGTTTTCTTCATTAATAAACATGAGATCGCGATGTGATTCACGTATATGCGGCCTCTGTTTGCAAGCATTTTCGAATAGACGATAAAGCGACACGCACCGCTGCCTCGTCGCAGAAAAAAAGGTTTTCGCCGCGAACTGTCCTCGGCTCTCATAGCGATTTATTGCCCGGATGCGTGATTGGTTATTATTTTTTTTTCTCTCTTATTTTTTTTTTTCAATTTTATCGGTAATCGTGATAGGAGGACTGCGCGAACCGGCGTTGCGTTAATTGCAATTACATTCGACGCGGTAATCTTTATTATCGGAGTCGTTTCAATGTATTAATTTGTACGCGGATTTTTCGACGAACCTCGGTGAGAGCTTTAATAAATCTTGGAAATGGCAAACGGGGATATATAGTTATCAAATGGGCTCGTATAGTTTATTAAGTAAAGTGTTCTGCTGGATTTACGCAGTATATAATTTTTATTTATTTATTTATTTATTTTTGTGACAGTTCATGTGTACTTGATGCGAATCTTTTATTTATTCAAATATTTCCGCGAACTTTATAGTACAATCTAGAAGCAACTTAAAGATAATCTTAAACTAACAGACTATTATAATCTTAAAACAAAACTGAAGATCTATACATGTAAAATAATTGTAACGAGTTTTTAAACGGCCCAATAGAACTAATGGATGTTAAACTACCGGTTACTTTTAGTGCTTTTTACGATTTTTCCGAGTCTTTTTGAATGTTTCACGGCTATTTTGCTGAACTAGCTGTTAAATGATTACCGAGGCTAAAATTACGGAGCTCGAAGTACGTGCATCCAAAAAAGTAAAAATCTAAAAAAAAAAAATACAAGTCACTATAGTTGCCTTAAATATAACCAAATTAACGAATCAACTGCACTAGTACGAATTCTAAAAAAGTCACATTTTTACGCGAACCGAAAGCTAAGCGCCGCCTGACTCACTGCTAGAAAAGTGTACCGTAGCCACGACCTTGACAATGCGCCAATTCCCGCGGCTCTGATTTCACCTCATCTGTTTGCAATGAAAATCCATAATGACCATTCAATTTTTACGCTTTTTCTGAATCTCTCCTCGGTAGCTTCTTAGAGCAAAGCGTCGGATCTCCTTGAATCATCTCCTACTTTAAATTCCAAAGCGCGTCCAAATCCTCTTGAAACCTCGACCGGCAGAAAATTCACACCAACCGTGAAGCATATCCTGATTTAATTGCCTTTTCACCGAAGCATTAAGGAACGCGAGCGAATTACGTAGGAAGAAGGTTTTTTTTTTTAATAATGCAAACAGCACCGCGCGAAACTCCTAATACTGTTTGAATAAGAGATAAAAGGCTGACCCGAATACAACGCGGTATTTTTAAGTCGACTCCTTGAAGAAACTCAGACTCGTGAATCACACGTTTTCAGAGCTTCAACTATAGGCCCATGCTTATTATTAGTCCTTAATACGAAATTAAGGTTACGAAAATACGCCTATCGCGCAAAATGAAGTATCCGCGTCATCGCTCCAACGAAAAAATTAAGCAGTCGAGCCACTTCGAGGACTTCGAAAATAGTCCTTTTTGTTTCTAAAAGTAAAAAAAGCAAGAGTACAGGAGCATACGCGAGGAATCAATAGAGGAATAAAGAAAAGGTCGTTAAACTTTAACGGCGGTGTGTATATACGTAGAGCCGGAGATCCTGAGGCTCTACGTCAACCAGTTAGTCGTCCGAGGCGAGAAAAGCCGGGAGTTACGACCCAAGGTAGGGGTCAGTTGTTGGGGGAGGGCAGGCAACAAAGCGCGGAATCGCCATGCAAAAGTCGAGGAAACAAGAGCGAAGCGCGAAAAAAAAAAACGTAACGGCCGTCGTTTCGACGGCATTTCTCTAAATCTGAAAAAGTTAGATTCACTTAGAAAATGTGAATAGTGACATTTTGTATGTGAACCAGTGGACGAATTTTCACCTACAAAATGTCACTATTCATATTATCTAAGTGAATTTTTACATTTTCAGATTTACAGGGTGGGAGGACAGTCGCGGCTTATTAGTTCAGGGTTTATTGGCAGAAAAAGTATAAAAAATTAAATAATTTTCTAAACAGCAGTTTCTCTGCTTAGTCTTGTAGGTAATATGCCTATTAGGATTAAAAACATCCTAACGTAATTCTATTCTATAACAAGTGTGATCGTTTAAACAATGCGGTTAAAAATTGAGAATCCATTTTTTCAATTTCCCTTGTTAATAGACCAAGTGGCGCTCCTCTTTTCAGTCGAATTTAGCAGTAGTTTAGAATAGTCGGACCAGGTCTTCGTTTCTACTAAGAAGGAGAAAGAGTGTACAAGGCTAATCACATTCTTTTTTTGAATTTTCGGATTTTTTTATTTATTTGTGAAGGGAAATATGCGAGGGGAAATGCTTTTTCCAAATTTACACCTTTTTGTAGTTTGCTCAATTTCTGCTACTTATTTACATAAAAAAATACAGTGTTATAGAGCTTAAAAATGCTCAAAAAAAAAATGAACTTGTTTACTTGCGAAAAATTAAAAACTGCTCAAAATTGCAATATTTGCGTCCGGCTCATAAGCATTCGGACCGTACGCGGGAATCCTCGAAACACAGAAATCCAAATGTAAAGGAGCCGGCGCACCTACGCCGTTCGTCAGGCTGACGAGGCGAGCTGCGTGGAGAATAGATGAACAGGGAGGCCTCGAGACAGAAAGAGAGAAGTGGACTGCGAATTCGCGCTGAATTGATTGGACGAATTATTCACTTCTTCAGATTGGCACCGTTTTTTTTTAACTGTTGTTGTGGAAGGAAGCCTACCGCGTGCGGCCAATCGCGTGATTTTGCGAAGCATTTAGATTATTGAAGAGCTTTAAATTAGTATAATGTAATAACGTGTACGGTTTTTTTTTACGTAAGTGATAAGAGAATATTGTAAATAAATGATTAATAATTATAACCAAATATTTCTTTAAAGGTACTTCAAGAATGTATTTTTTTAAATCAATATTCTAAATAATAATTATTTGAAACTGTAAAATGTACTTAGTTCCAAAGAAATTTTTAGTAGATTCAAAGATATTATTTACTTAGCAAATATTTAAAATAAAACGTTTTAGAAAATTTGCGAATTTTTTTTTAACGGTGTTTAATCTTTACAATATAGAGTGTGAAAATCTGATAATATAAATGTACGGTACTTATAATTATTTAGTTTTTTAACAGACATTTTAACTATCGAAGAACTTTGCAATAGTATAATGATAATTTGTAGATAAAATTTATGTTAAGTTTTTCTATGTACGGAACTACAATATGCTGATAAAAATATCAGTAATTTTGACAAAATATTCTTTAAAGATTGTTTAAGTAAAAAATTTCTTTGAAATTGCAAAATGAATTTAATTTCCAAATAATATTTAACAGGTAATGAAGATATAATTTACTTCGCAAATATTTAAAGATATATGTTGCTTAATATTTAATTTATTAATTGTTTTCAGTGTATATTCTTTATTCAAATTTAAATTACATTTTTTTTTAATTTTTTAACAGACTTGGTCAGTATTCAACAATATCACGATCTATTTTTTAAGGAATATATCATCTCGAACGGAAAAAACGAATTTAATAATGAAGAAATGCACTTACCAGGTTAAGAATTGCATGTTACCAGGTTCTCATACTGAAAAAGCACATTTTATGAAATTTTTTATTAAAGAAAAATAAAATGTCCTCTTTTTTGTCTGAGGCATCAATCCCTTATATTAAAATCCCTTATATTAAAATGCATTGCGATTATGATCGAATTGAATGAAGTCGAATTATCGCATTATCGAAATTGAAAAGTGTGAAAGTAGTAGCAATTAAGCGTTTGCTTTTTTGTTTTTGTAGTATCCGAACTAAAATAATCATCAGCGCGCGAAGCGCGCGTGTGAATTCTAGTGAATTGCGATTATGATCGAATTGAATGAAGTCGAATTATCGCATTATCGAAACTGAAGGGTGTGAAAGTAGTAGCAAGTAAGCGTTTTCTTTTTTATTTTTGTCGTCTCCGAACTAAAATAATCAGCGCGCGAAGCGCGCGTATGTGAATTCTAGTGTAACTTATTGAAGAAAAATAGTACCTAACGAAAAGTATTATTTAATTTTTTTTCAACAAGATGACATTACGAATTCTTTTTTTTTTACTAAAGAATAATATAAAATGCTCTTAAAAACTTCAAAGAATCTGTGATTGAAAGCTGATCTCTCGTTAATTTCATTGATTGAAATTTGACCGCGTGATCGTAAAAAAGCAGCGATCGTAAAACTTTAAATTTGCGGTGCAAACATGCCCTAACCATAATTAAACTGTGTAAATAATTCTCGCGTGGATCTTTTGTTAAAAACGAAAAAGAAATATTATAATATCGTTCGGTGAATCGGTCCAAAATCGCGGAACGAGCCACTAAATATTCCATCCAATTAAAAGGTGAAAAAGGCGCGCGGGTAGCCCCTCAGCGATCCAAATTGGATCACTTATGCAAAACTCGTAAAAAAAAATTCCGGCGAACAATTTACGATGCAGCGGGTCGCGCCGTAAAAGAGGCTCGCGAAACCGCCGAGGAAACGCCGAAAAGGAGAGCCCCGCTCTCGTGTCCTTCTCGACGCGGTGCGCTGCCGAAAAGTCGCGCCCCGTAAATTCCGCGACTCGCTTGACGTCGTGAATGACCAACTAAAAGTACTTGCGTACAACTCGGATTTTTCCTCTTTCTTTCTTATCTTTTCTGTTACTGGAGGAGTGGAGACACTCGTTCGTTAAAAAATAGACTTCGGATAAACAACAGTGATAGGTGGATTGTAGTATTACGTGCAGAAAACAAAATTTTATTGTAAGCAAACATTAATTAATTTATTTTTTTTTATTAGAGCTTTGTTTGGACAAAGAAAATCAGGGAGAAAAATAAAAACATTAACGTTGAATTTGCAACGACTTTAAAAAAATCTATTCTTTAAAAAAACGATGGCATAGGAAGTTGTAAAACATTTTAAAAGCGATTTAATGGATTAAAGGATAGATCTTCAGTCAAACGGTGGTAAAATTTTAAACGTTTTGATGTACATTCAATATTTCAATCTTAATAATAGAAGAAGTCATAGAAATTATAGAAAATTATTGATCAGATTTTTTGCAGACTTAAGTAGTAAAAATATATGTATAAATTCTACATAAACTCTACATAAAATATTTCTGCATATTTTTTGTAGAATTTTTTTTTTTTTTTAAAGTGTGCTAATAAAAAGTAAATGACGTTGCTGATTTATTTTCTGAGCTCAAACTTTTAAGGGTTTTACTAGTTGACATTAAAAAAGGCAGTTGAACCTTCTCGCACGATCATTTTTTGGACAAAAGTTTCACTCTACAGTATTTGAACTAAATAGAGCTGCCTAAAAGAGCTGAACTAAAAGGAGAAATATTCTTTCAAATATTTTTTAAAAGAAATTCCGTTTTTTTTTTTTTTAATAGCATTTTGTTAGTACTCGTAAGAACAGTACCTCAGTTATTATTTCCGCGCAAAAGAAGTTTTGAAATGAGATTAAAAGCTGCTAACGCAATAATAATAGATTAGAATACCTGTTATTACTCGTTATTGCTGTACAGCCGCCTTTTTTATCCTCGGCAGCTAAACCTGTGAATACTAATTAAACTATTTAGTATAGGTGATAAACGAAGCAATAATAACCGTATATCTATGCTTAACTGTGTCTAATGAACTAGTTTAATCTCGCCGATAAAGCAAGCAAGAAAATTACTCCCTAGAAAATCAATTTCAAAAAGCGCGCGTCCAGAAAAAGTATCGACACTGTTTTTGCAAAGAGAGATCAACGACTCCCAACCGATCCCCTCATTTAACTTCTTTACACCTCGGTCAACTTGAATTCTCTATTTTTTCGTACGATAAAATCAGAAAGATGTACAAGTGTAATTTGAAAAAAAAAAAAACGTACACACACACGGCGCACCATTAAATTTTCGCCATTAAACTGCGATTGCACTGCTCCTTCATAAAAAGCCCTCCCCCTACAAGATTTACATTTCTAAAAATAAATGTAAAACACGTGTACAACTAGCAATTTAAAGTAAAGTTCCGAATAGTCGACTCCGCGCGCGAACCAGAAAAACAAAAATTTTATTCCCGTCCAAAAAAAAAAAAAAACATACAAAATAAATGAATAAAGTGAATAAAAGGAAGAAGAAACGAAGGGAAATATATACCCCCCTGTAGATCCGCGTCACGATAGCGCCTGCAGCTCGGCGCGCGCGCGCGCACAGTAGCCCCGCGGATTTCAGGCCAGGAGGATGTGTCGCGTGTAAATATAAGCACACGCTGCTCGGTCCGGTTTTAAGGTCCGGTTTACGGGCCGCTTTAAAGGAAAACCAAATCGATCGCGGAATCGACGCGTGCCTGGACGCGAATTTCACGGGCGCGTCCGATTCCGCGGCGGATCTCTCGCACCGGCGAAATTTCAAGGAGAGAGACTTTGCCACGCGAGCCGGGAGAGCGGAGACTGCATTCGCTCGTTTTTATGGCTCGAAATGCTGTGCCAAAGGGGGGGGGGGCGTATGAGGTCGGTCGATCTTTTTTTTTTTTTTTTTTTGTTCTTCTTTTGTGGCGGTGGGGGACTTCTTTTGGCGAGCCTTTTCGGAGGTTTGTTTTATGCGTTCGTGTAACGCCTGGCCGATTTTGCGTACCGCGCGGATTTAATGTTGCGTGCGTTATATATGGCTGATACGCTTGGGATATACGTTCGCCAGCTGGAATTGGACGCACTTTTTTTTTGGCGATAGCCGATACCGTGTTTTGAACAGCCGATATTGAGCGGCTTTTGTTGTACTTTTTTTTTGCGTTTGCGTCGAACAATTTTTTTCGATAGTAGTGGGCGAAATGAAATTTGAGATGGCACACTCGTAATTCATTAATTTCGAATTTTTCAAAGAGCTGCGCTTTGCACCAGTAAAAATATAATTGTTCGTATTATTCAAATTTAGCTAGATATTTGTTGAGGTCTCTTATGTAAGGATTAATAATTCTTTTACACTGCTTCAAGAACGATCGATGGAAAAATTTGTTAAAACTTTATTATTTAATCTTTTTATTAATTTTATCACAATTCTTGAAAAAAAAATTATTGCAAATATATATCTCGAATGTAGAGAATTTGAAAGAGACCCTGTAAAATTGAAAATGTGAAAATTCTCTTAGAAAATGTGAATGATATTTGATATGTTAAAATTCGTCCACATTTGACAATAAAAAATGTTACTATTTATATTTTCCAAGTGAATTTCACATTTTCAGATTTAGAGAGCGATACTAATTAATTGGCAAAGCAATGCATTTCTTGATGTAGAATTGAAATTAGTATCTGAACTAGACTAAAAAAAAAAGTGACTTTATGTCACGTGTATGCCTTCAGCGTGTCTGAAATAGACATATTTGCGTATTCGAAATGACTACCTTATCAAGATACTATCTTATAAATGATATTATTTTACGAGTTCTCTACTGCCCAGAGTTTGGTGCAAAATCCTCCTTAATTAAGCGAACTTGTGGAGTCAATTCTCAGTAAACTTTCTTTTTTATCTTATACATCAATCTTAAAGATATCGTACTATCATATATTTATCAGTTTCAGAAATGTCGAACTTATCAACGAGTCAGAAATTGAATAATTTATTTTTTCATTTATAAATAACAGTAATTAAGAATTCATTTTAAAATTCAATAATCACCTACTCAAAAGCAAAAGTCGTTTACTTATCGTCTTAACGAAACAAGTTCTGACTAAGTATAAATATCATTCTTCTTACTTCACGTTTTCATATTTAGAGGGTTCATTAAATTTCTCACATCTTCAAAAATAGCGCAATAAAACTCCAGATCAATTTTATGAATGCTCCTTCCTTCAACGCAATAATTGGAAACGCTGACAAAAAAAAAAAGAGAGGGAGCTTTTAAAATATAAATCTCCGGCTTAAACGCCAGTAAACTGTTCATCTTAGAAAAATGTTTCTCCATTCCACTTCCACGGGCGATAAATCTAAAATTGAAAATTTATACTTCCACGGCGATGAGTAAAAGATGTAGGTATTTTTCACAGT
Source organism: Sycophila texana (assembly GCA_035582955.1). NCBI lineage: Eukaryota > Metazoa > Arthropoda > Insecta > Hymenoptera > Eurytomidae > Sycophila > Sycophila texana. The sequence continues at coordinate 8,572 of JAWWEN010007045.1, read as the reverse complement.
GCCGTAAAACCAGCTACTTCATTTGCGCTTGCTTCTTTTCATTCTTCTTTTTTTTTCCAAAGAATCTCTAAAAAATATTACAAACCACACCGATAAAGAGCAGCTCATCAACTTATAGGCACATAAAAGCGCGACTAACGTAAAAAAAAAAAAAACGCGCGGCAATGAATCACGTAACAGGGAAAATTTAACGGCGCTCGTCCGCTCGTTCGTACAAAAAAAAAAAGACTGCCTCCCCGCGCTAGTGGAAAAAAAAAGAGCGATTAGGCGAGCTGCTTTTTTTTCGGGACCGAGCTTATGTGAGGCGCGTGCATCGGGCCGAAGAAGAGGAGCGTCGCGGCGACGGCGGCGCCCGTGGGTCTGGAGGGCAGCAGACGCGCCGGTCTCTGAGTCACGCGTCGCCGTCCGACGCGCGGAGTTAATTTCGACCCGGTGCTGCCGAGGGCCAAGGGTGCGTCGGAAATAGACGCGCTTTATGGGAATTTTGCTCTCGGCCGCGTCGCTGAGCCAAAGAGTCGACTGCCCCCCGCTCCTCCGCTCGACCGTCGAGCTTTTTATCGGGCGCAAGCATCTATCCGCCGATTTTTTTCCTTTTTCATTCTCCGAGGCCTTTCTTTTTATAGGAAGGAGACTGCCGCGGCGATTCGGCATTGTCCGTATAACCGCGCGAGAGAAAAGCCCGACGATAGGCGATAAATTTTGGTGGCCTAAATGTGCAATAAATCAACGGAATTCGGAAACAAGAAGTACCTTTTTATATAGAATGTTTAATTTTTTAATTCGATCGTCTTCTTTTATTTAAAGAATTTTATTAAATCGTGCAGAAGTTTTGCAATTTAGACTTGAAAAAAAAAAAAAAAAATTACGAAATTACACTGAAAGAAATGTTTTAGTAAATATTACAAGTCGTTTAGTAAAAATGACCGTTTGAAAAAGTTTTCGCAGATTGACATTTCGAGAGATATTACTAAATTTTACTGAAAAGTTTCGTAATTGACAAAGAATCTAATCATTGAGACCTTTTCTAAATTTGGGCATTATCCTATACGCTCAGAAATTTAATTTTAATGGGATTGAAAAATTATTTAAAATTAATTAAATTTCTTTGATTTTATAAACGTTTGCAGTTTTTTAACTTTTTGAGATAATTACTCACATAATGTTAATTAAACTCATCAACTTATATTACATAAAATACTTAGTACATAAAATACCGACGATTTAAAAAATATCTACCATTTCTTAAGAAGTTCAGTACAATTACTCACACAATTTCACTTCTTTACTACGAAGAAATTAAATAAGCATTAAATATTTTAAATATTCATCGACAAAACGATCAAATCCGGCTATGCAGTGCAAAATCCCTAAAAAACTACTATTACTATATCCTTTTATTAAGTAAGCTTCACTTTATGATTCTTTGCACTGTTTTAGCTTTTAGTTTTTTAGTTTCAAGTTAATTGTTATTACTCTCTTTTTCTGAATTTTTATTGTAAGCGGAAAAGATACCCTTTCAATACTACAAAATAAAATCTTCTTTCTTCGAATCGTAACGAACCATCTACATCTATCCAGCTAATCAAGTCACAAACAAAGAATCATCAGACTAACGATCCACGAAGAAGTGGTAAAACCATAAAAAAAGGCCCCAGCTGAGAGTGAAATTCAAACCGGCCAACCGAAATTCCTTTCGGTTTCGGCGTGAGCGTCACGCCGAGAGAGGGTCATCACGGAGAAGAGAGAAGCACGCGAGTCGCGAGCGAGGGGGGCGGCAGGGTCGATGCGTCAGTTGCGAAACGATCGCATCAGAAATTCGCGCGGCTAGATAGGCCATCGGGGCACGCGAAATATTTCCGAGGTAAGAGGGAAGAGGTGGGGAGTGGGTGCAGGTGCGGGCTGGTCATCCGTAATTGCCAGCTGCTGCTGCTTCTACGGGCGGAGGAAGAAGCCCCGCGAGGATCGCCATATGCGTCACGACGCCTCGGCTTTTCGGACAGGCGTATGTGAGGAACTTTTTTTTTTCTGGAGGATTCATTGTTCCAATGGTGGACGATGAAAATGCTGAATGATCAGTTTGTAGGTGCGCGTGGCTGCGCGGTGAACGCGCGAAAATTTAATTAAAGCGCCGTTTCATCGTGGCTTTCCTTTCATTCAAGTTGATTTATTTTACTGTCGAAACGGTACGTATTTTGTATATACAAGATTTCGATGTTGCATTGTTAGCTGAGTGCTTCCTTTAAATTTTGCGCTGATGAGAAATTTGGAAATGTGAAGCCTACGTGCGTACTATAAGGTATTTTTTCTTTTTTGTGTTTTTTTTTTTTTTTTTTTTTTTTTTTAAAATCTCTGACCCTCTATTATTATTTTTCTATGTAATGAGCAACTTGCTCGTTTAATTTTCAATAAATAAATAAATAAAAAATGCCAGGTTGTTGTGGAGCATTTTAAAAACAATTTGATTGGCGTACGGGCATATCCGGTTAAATGGCGCTAAATTTAAAAATCTAACTCCAAAAATACGAATAAAAGAAGTGGACGTTGGATTTTGCCAGTAGATCTTAAAAAATGTATGATTCCTTATTTCAACTTAATCACGATTTAAATTAATTCTTACCTTAATGTCAATAGCATCACTCAAACATTAAAACCCAAGTAGCTCAACAAAAAACAACCCATTAAAAGGAAAATAAAAAAAAAATAATAAATAATTCATATCCTTACGAAGAAAGGAAAAGAGTCGAAGGGCACGCAAACATCGAATGAAAGTCCAACGTTGTAGCTCTGTCCCCTCCCCGACGAAAATCTTCGTCAACTCCAGGCGTGCCGGGCGATATCTCCACGAGGACGCGCATTCCAGGTGTTCGCGCGCGTCCGATTGCATCGACCAGTTCCTCCTTTACTCCCCGCTCGTTTTTTGCTCTCGACCGAAGGTTTTAATTAAAAGTACATCGCATTCCTGCGCGACGCATTTTTCGATACCCCCTCCCCTTCCCCAAGCCTCTTTTTGTTTCGCCTTCTTTTCCTACGCCGGAGGTGTAAATTCGAGGATCGTAAGACGCTCTGGTCGGAGCACGCGGAATGCTTATAATGCGCATGCGAGATACGCGAGCTAAGCGACCGGAGAGTTACGACAAATTAACGAGAGGGAATTCGTGTTTTGATAATCTCCGATGATTAATCGGCACGGTAGTTACACTGTATCGTCTCTTAATATTGTTTGCTGATTTTACGTTGACGTCCATTCGATTTTCTACACTGTAAAAAAAAGGGTCTGATTTTACAAAAAAAATTTACACAAAGCTTTGTGGAAATTTTGTGGACATTTTTGCGACGATACGGAAATCACACAAAAATATTGGACATTACACAAAAATAATATAATAATAAAATAATTTTACACAAATTTTTTTACAGTGTATGTACACGTGTTGTACACAACATGCAGAATGGGTTAATAAAATTTTCTCGATATGCTTCGTTGACGATAAAATAATAATTGCGTTGCTGAATTAAGATAAGTTTATTCATTCAAAAGTAATTAATAAAATCTAGTTACAGACTATAATAACTATAAATTTTTTTTTTAATGTGACGTCAGTTTGAAAAAAATAGTACTTAATAAATTTTGCAATTTGTTTAATTAAAGTTGAGGGCGTGAGGTTAAACTTAGTATGCAAAGAGTCAGAGGAATTATAAAGTGACAATCGGTTTTATTGATGTCCAACGTGTGAAGAAAGTTAATTAATGGCACTGATAAATATTTAGATTTATTCACCAAGTGTAGTAAATGCAGCGAATCTGAATTAGAGCAATTTGACTTTTAAATTACTATAATTTGATGAATAAAATCTAATGGCTCATTTGTAAATTCGCGTATAGAATAGTGTGAATTCAATAGTATGAATTCAATTATTCTATAAGATTAATTAGATATGTTAATTATATCTAACTTTTTACAAGTTGGTACACTGAGAGAAATGTCCAGTAAAAATTACTATAATGCTTGGGAAAATGGTCACAGACTGTCAGCCCGAAAAAATAATACCTATGATTTATAATAAAATTTATCAAATATTCTTGTAAATTTTCATACCCAAACAGATAAAAATAATCCTTCCTGACAAAGTGGCTGACTTAATAGCTAATAAATGTGACTTTAAATAGAACAAAATTATTAGGAATTGACAGTTAAGAAATGGATTATTTCTTGTTGTAAGTAAAGCGTTCCATTAAAAGAAATCGTGTATTACTTAATTGTTAATAAATATTTCTTTACTATTAAGAAACATTTACTTGTGACGAACTACATGAGAAAATTGACTGCCAAATAAATGACCATTTTCTCTTGAATTATTCTTTTTACCTGCGCATACAATAAATTTTACTATAAAATATAACAATTTTTTTCTTAATGTCAGTCTGAAACTATTTTCCAAGACACTACAATAATTTTCTAATTTTCACGCGAACATTTCGCTGAGTGTATGAGATCTGCACAATTACATGACTTCTCCGTACAAATAGCCTCTTAAATATTTTTTTTTTAAATTTATATTTAGAAATTATTTCAATCTAAGTATGTAAAAAGGATCAAGACCCGCGATAAAGGTCCATCGAAAATGTTTCTGTCACAATTAATTTAACGTGCCAATTGAGGCAACCCGCATTAATCACTGTCTCCTTTTGTCGAAACTTCTGCACTCGGCTAGACGCGACGAGGCTCGCGGCGGAAAAACCTCTCGCATCCCCTCGCGCGCCAAGGCTAAATTAAAAAAAAAAAAAAAAAAAAAAAACGGGGGAAGCTTAGCGGCCACTTGACTGAAAATGAAAAACAAGCCGGTGCTCGTCAAAAGAGAAATACGAGCGCGAAAGAATCTCACTCTCGCCGATAACGAGGCTGCGTCTCGTCTATTCGCAGGCGAAAAGGGACGAAAAACGAAGAAACGCAAGCATAAATTTTCGCTCGGCGCTCGCACGCCCGTACCCATTATTTTTCAAAGTCCGTGCGCGCGCGAGCGGAATTAAAAAATGCCGCGCCCCTTTTAGCGAGGCCATCATTGCAGTCCATAAATTCTCATGGGCGAACCGAGCGGGCTCCGCTGCGAGGCCCGCCGCGGGATGTCGGCGAGGGTGAGGGAAATTGGAACTCGGGAGGTGAAAACTCGAGGGGACCATGACGGGGGGTGGAAAAGTGAAGTGTTGTACCAATTTTTCAGGCGGTTGCGTCAATAGTGTCTTTTAGGTTTTCTTTTGACTTCACTATTTTTTTTTATTTTAATTTTCAAGAAATATTTAGTTGCAATTGTTAATTTCATTTCAGCATGGAAAGATATGTTGGTTTTTTTTTCTAGATTCCATAAAAAAAAAATAGTCGATACGTACTTTTTCTTCTTTCCATAGAATGTGCATCAGAAAAAATACCGTAAATTTATTTACACGTTCATACTAAAAGCTTGCAATGATGACAATAGATCACGCGGAATTTTAAAACTATTTTAACTTACAAAACTTCTGTTGTTTATAACAACAATAAGCAATTGTAAATTCTTAGATAATTCCAATTTTTAGCCAGTTACTATAGACGCGTTTGGTCAGAAAACAATAAATAGTAACTTAATGACTTAAATATTGTTTAATTTTTGAGCGATTTCCCAATAGCTATAAGCAATTTAATTACTGACATATACATACTCTTTTAAACAAAATATTAAAAGTATGTTGTAAAGTATTTTTTTTTTTAAATTTGGTTTAGAAGTGGCGCCAAAATTCAAAACGTCTTGGAGAGTAATTAATATTTCTTTTCCAATAATCGAAGAATAACATGTTCTATTCATTCCAACGATAAATAATCGGGAAATCATTAAATTTAAAATGTTATACTTAATCTGAGATTTATTTTACCTACGTATTCTGATTGATAGTCCAATCTCAAAAATGTAAGCACGCAAAGTGCCAGTATTCGACTACTATAAAGATAATATACCTTTAATAATCTTTTACCCACTTGAAAATTCAAAAGAGCTTAAATCCGTAAACTATATAGACTCGATTAATCCGCCAGAATCACGAATTGTTCCAGAAATTTTATATTTACCGACATTTCGCCAGCATACTTGAAGCAAAAACACACTTTTAAAATATCTTTAAGGATAAAATGCCATAAAGTACAGTGTGACGTTTTCCAATCTAGATCCCACGCAACTCCCACTATACTATTTTATTACCTTTTATTATTTGTCCATTATGTATTACGCGCGGGTAAGATCTAAAACGCTTCGGTGCTCTTTAGGCAGCGAATACTTAAGTTAAACACATTATGCGATACGTAATATAATAGTCGCATAGCCGAGTTTACTGTCCTTTGTCGAACTCACTGCATTTAATCATCATTATTAGACATATAAATGGAAAGATTAGCTAATCTTTCGTATTTCATCGTCGATTCCACATAGCAACGTTTAAACGGAGGCGGAGCTCGAAGCGGCAAATCACTTCGCGGAATTAGTGCCAATTTTAATTTCCTCAGTGCTCTTTCTCTTTGTCCATGCTATAAAATTAAATTAAAAAAAAAAAAAAAAAAATATTTATTCAACGTCAATGCTTAATTTATGCCACAAATTTTTTTAATCGTTAAATAACTTGAATAGCTTTATATTCCCACACATATTTGTTCAAATATAATAAAATTTAAAAAAAAAATGTCTTAATTAATAAATACTCAATGTAAATATCTCATAATGTTTGAAGTATTTCTTATTTCTTTGTAATTGAATTATAAAAGATCATATTGAACACTAAATTGCAAATTTAAAATTAATCTTGGGTTAGCAAACGCTAATATTAAGGAGAGTCTAAAAACTAAAAAAGGGAGGAATGTTTCAGGGAGGTTCACTGTTAAAAAGATAATAATGGAGGAATTTTATTACGTAAGAATGAATAATTTTCACTAAATTATGCAAAAATATACGCACTTTGTATTTCGTCTCTTTTTCGTTCGTTTTCTTAGTTATCCCTTTTGAAAAAATGCAGTACTCCCCTCAGTTTCACATTCAAAACGGCGATTCTAATAACACTCGCGGCGCAGCGCAGATAACCATCAAAGTACCGAATCTCGCTCCCTTTTTCGCTTTTGGAATGAAGAGGATACCCATCAGCGCATACGGACCGCGGCTCTTTTTTACGTTTATGCGCGCATAAAGAGCAATGACGATCGTTACGCGCTCACGACGCTAAGCTCCTTAAAAGTAGCCGCCTTTAATTTCGGACAGTCGCGGCCGAGGCAAAAAACTCGCGCAGTTTTCGGCTTCCCTGGGCCATGACCGCTGCAGTAAACTGAAAAATGAAACCCTTTGCTTGTGCTTAGTTTTCGGGTCTCGAAAAATGTTCACCTAAAATTCGTACCCTGCTGATCCTAGTGGTTACATTCGTTGCGCGTAAAATTTTAAAAAGGGTCTTCAAGGAAAAATTGTGTTATTGCTTCGTGTTCTAACAATTTAAACGATAATGTACCTATAGATTTTTAAAATACAACTATATTTTAGATTAATTTTTACAATAAAATTGTCTTCCACTAATTGATGAATTATTGAAAGAAAAAAAGGAATTTCAATAGCCTGATAATAATCGAAAAACTACCTTACTATTCTAAATTCTCACACATTTTATACTAATAAATATAATTTTTTTCTACAAAGACATTTACGATTTATCAAAGAACCGCATTACAGTTTTGAAATCACTCAAAAAGCATGATGAACGAGTGTCTGCCAAGAGTACATTTATCATGCAAACGAAAATGGATTTACAATACTTTGATAGAAAAAGACTATGGAAGCGGTAGGCGTATTCCCATCGTCGACGCGGCGCCCAGTTCTATACCTAATCTCCTCGCTCTCATGAATCCATCGCAACAACAATCCGAACGCTTGCCCAAGTTCGTAAACAACGTGCGGATCGAATAAAGCCACTTCAAGGCGATTTTCGCGCTCGCCGTCGCAGAAAAGTGCAGTTAAATGCACCTGATGCATCAAAATCCTCGCGCGGCCAGCCGGCGCCGCCGCGCATTAATCACGCACAACAATGAGCATGCGCGGCTATTTTAGTCCCGGCGAAGGAGACAATGGGCCCGGGCGCCGCTCGACTTTATTAACCCTCCCGTGCGTTATACACTCGTCCAAACGGGGTTCTTGTTCTTGTTATTCCCACATGCTGCAGGAGGACGATTATACCGGTGTCATGATATTAAAACCCCGTCTGAAAATGAGAAATGCAGCGAAATATTTTGTGCGAAACGTTTTTTTTTTTTAATAAAAATCCTCGATATCGAAGCTGTAATTGAATACGTTTATTTAGCCTGTTACGCTCTAAATATGAATAAGTGAAATTCCAAATTTTTAAATTTAGAAAATCAACAATTTTTACACTTTATTTGCATTTAATAGTTATTTATGCACTAGGGGAGTAAAATAGGCGATTATTCCCGCGGGTAAGGTTTTGCTGCCCGAGCTTTAGCGAGGGCAGTAATTCACCCAAGGGAATAACCGCCTATTACTCCCGAGGTGCATATAAA
>JAWWEN010007026.1:0-27110 GCA_035582955.1 Sycophila texana | reverse complement strand
GGGGTAAGTACTACACTTCGGGAGCCTCACTTTTTATTGGGCGCCTGTTCTTCTACTCACGTCTATCTTCTTTGGTACAACTATAGTTAAATTTGCTGGTTATTATACTAATTTTTTTTATAGTTCCAGTTTGTCCGCGCTTAAAACTATAGTAATTTTTAATGGAAAAATCTTCTCCGTGTTGTTAAAGTTAATGATGAATAAATGACAAAGGTAAAGTACTTTCGTATGCGTATTAAACTAAGCTCATTAACAAAGAAGAGCTAGAAATTTTGGTTAAAGACTAACACCTTTGTAAGGCCTAAAAATACTTCTTATTGTGTACTGTGAATGTAAGTTTTTTTACTAAAAAATTACGATGGCAAGATTTTAAAATTTATTTTATATATAAATCCTTTAAAGGTACTAGCAATTTAGAGCAGTGTAAGGTCTCTATAGACCTTACCACTTCGTGAACCCGAAAATTCGTGTTTTCCACAAATTGAGAGATGACTTTATTAAAAAAAATAAATATACCTATAGTAATAAATAATATTTTTATAATAAATAAATCACGCGAAAGTACTACCGATACCAGGTATTAGTAAGCATAAAAGAAACAAGAAACCTATCCCTCTTCACTTAGCATTCATCGATCAACGATAAAAAATGATACTTGAGTATCTTTCGCGCACGTACACGCCTGGATTCCTTACGAGGCACATTTCGCCATCGCAATAAAATCCCGCCGAGACTGCAGCGCTCGGATAGTATCCATAATTTTAGCAATTCATCGGCATAAACAGTGCTACAAAGCAGCTTCCGCCCCCGCCGAACATTCACTGCCTCGTAAAACGTGCCCCGCCGACCCCGCGATATCCTCCTCGCGACTAAGAAGCGAAATTTTATGCTCGCGCGCTGAAACCCCCTGCCCCTTCCCTTCAACCGGAGAAGAAAGAAAAGGAGGTCCGAAGGGTCGAGGAAAGCGCCGGAAAGGAGCTAGACACATGTATCCCTTTATGTCTTTCCTCCCTCCAAGGGACGCGGGGATCGGCCTCGATTCCGCCCTCCACACCACCCACTCCCCGCGTGCACGTCGATGAAAAAAAAAAAAGAAGGCAAGAGAATAGAAGTATATGTACAGTGAGGGCGAATTTCGGTACGAAACTACACCCATTTCCGAAGACCATTTTTTTTTTCAACTTTCCCCTCTCCACCGCGTATATACGTACACGTGGGCGTGGGCGCGCAGGACGAGGCGGAAAGGCATGAAGCGCGCCCGCGACCTCGGAATAATTTATGTTTCGCGGCTGAAAGTCAAGGATCCCGCGTCCTCCTTTTGTGCCTCCGCGCGCGCGCGCCTTCCACCACTATTCTCTTTTTTTTTTTTTTTTCACGTGCGGCGTTTTCTCAGGGACCGCCGGGTCTTCGGCGCGAGGTAATGAGGCGGAGGATGTATTTCGCAAGCGCCGGAAGAAGTTTTCGACTGCTGTAGTCTCTGGCCGGCGGCGGCGTTGCGTAATTCAATTAAGGAACGCGAGCGGCAGGAGCGGCGGGATTCGACGACGAGTTTTATCGTGCGTGAATTTATTTTTGTTGCTGCCGCCCCGTGCGAAAGTGTAATTTAAACGCGGAAAGGTTAGCTTGGGCCGAGCTATAAAGTTGATTGTGGTCATTAAATTATTTTTTTTTATTTTTTAATGAAGCACTCTTATGGGATAATGCTTTAAAATTTAATTCTGAGTGATGTATGCTGTAGAAGTAGGTACTTACTTCAGATTAAGTTATTGTTTGGTTTATTTAATTAAACTGATTTGGTTGGAGTGATTTTTAATCTTCTTTCTGTGAGTAGATTAATTAAATGTTTTTTTTTTTATTTTATCTGAAGGTGTAATTTTAAATACCATCAATGATAATTTATTTACCGCTGTAGAGGAGGCGAGGTGTAATTACGAATTTTTTTAAATGTGAAGAATTAGTTAATGAACATTTTTTGGTTAATAATTAATAAGGTAGTATAGAGCAAATGAATGAACAAGGACGAATCTACATAATTATGTTTAGGCCTTGATGAGAATCTCCTTGAAATGATAATCAGGGCGTTTTTTGGATCTCGCATCAAAAGTGACAGCAATATCTTCATTTACTTTTTATTCTTACAATTTTTTAAATTATTACGAAGTCTTTAAACTATTCATTTTAACATCACTGGATAAAATCTTATTTTAATTCATTTCAAAGGTTTTTAAAAAACTAAAGAGTACTTTAAGTGTTTGCACGCAATTTTGATTAATAAAGCATATATAAAACCATATTCTTACTGTGAAATACTTGACAAATTTTCGTGCTACAATTTTTAGTAAATTAAGGCACAAAGTATGTAAATTTTTACATTATATCTGAACATCTAAATTAAAAATTCTCTTATCCTAATTAATAAAGCCATCACGTGTTTTATATAGATTCACATATTCTTATCTTTTCATTACCACATAATAAAGCGTTCGCTCTTTCCACTATAGTTTCATCAAAACGTACTCATAAATAAAAACGGAATCATCTGTAACAGTCAAAAATCTCTCGAAAATTCTAGTTTAAAATCATAGGATAGATCAGAGGATAGTAGGACTCAGCGATAAGAAGCGCCACATCAAAATCTTCGCAAACCACATCCAGCGAGAAAAAAAGGGAGGAAGAACTCGTGCCCACCAAAAGGAAAATGGTACACATAAACCAGGCGCAAATGGCCCAGATAAACGGTGCCGATAGTGCGAAACGACGGTGGTCCGATCGCGTGTCTCGCGTTCCCCTCACGCTCCGAATTTTCCCGCGAGCGCACGCGCGCAGATCGAATTCGATACGCGACGGTGCGCAAAGTGGATCTCCGATTGTTGAATTTGTCAAAGTCTGACAGGAGCGGCGGGGAATGGAGCGGGGAGACGATAGAAATCTGTGATTGCCGGTCGTCGCCGATCGGACATTTCCAAGTCGAAGATCGGTAGATTCGATTTGGGTACTACTGTACTAGCAGGCAGGGCGTGGATTAATTTGGCTCGTCCTCTCCTGCGGCATTTTTTTATAGTGTGATGCGATAAAGCGAGTCGTATCTGTTGTAGCTACTTTGAAGATCGCAATCCCGTAAACTTAGAGTCTAAGAATATTTCAAATAATCAATTTTTAGACCGATGATCGAGGCTTGATAACCTTTACATTGATGTTTTATCGCAAATTTTCCAGTGGAAACGATAACGCGATTAGTGTAAAATTAATTTCGTGTAAAAAACTACGTAGTAAAGTGAGGAAGATTGATGATGCAACATTTTAGAAGAAAGATAAACATAAATTAAGTCTTAAAAATCCTTGAAAATTCAAGTGGGCTGATGAAACTTGTGTACAACATTTAAAAAACAATTCGAAGAAGTTGCGTGGTAACAGACATTTTAAAAAAAATTATATGACAAGTCAAAAAAAGGAAAATATTTTAATAGCGATATTCAACTTTTTCCACGAGAAAGCAGAATGAAAACTCTACGAGCTGACGTGTCAACAATTCTTACAGAGATCTCATAAATCATTGACAAATTTGTGGCAAGCTTTCAAAAACTATACTCATTACAATTTTAACTCTGAATCATCGGTCCTAAAAGTTTTGAAAATTATTAACGTTTACATCAACGCCTAACTTTATCGGCCGCAAGTTGCAACCAACCAAACGAAATCATCGTGCACATTTCAAAACAATCAACCCATCAGGCCGAATCGATTATACCCACGAGTAATCCCTGATAGATTACCGCGAGGATAATAAAAATATTAAGGAGAATTTCCTTTTTTTTTTTAACAAAAAATGCAACTTTTATACAAGATATGTAGAAATTCTTGTAAAAGAAATTTTTAAAAAGAACAATTTTTACCGAAAAAGTTTTCTTTTTCCATTGGTGGTTTCTTTATTATAGTAATAATTTATTATCGTAAGTATAAATTAATTCATAAATATAAATTTATATTTTATATTGATACAGTATTGTATTAATTAATCATCGAATCTATTAATTATTTAAGATAAGATATGCTAGGAATATCTGACGGCATATTAGGAAAGTGAAGACGACCAGCGACTTTCACTCAAGATCAAAATTTAAATAAAAAACTCAGTTTTTTTAAAATTTGTATAATTTTTACATATGGTTCCATGGTGTAATGGTTAGCACTCTGGACTCTGAATCCAGCGATCCGAGTTCAAATCTCGGTGGAACCTGCTTTTTGCAATGTTTAATAGGTAAAAATAGTTCGAAAAGATATTTTTAAGTGATGATCTGTACACATCTATACATTAAGTATATTATCAGCCATTATTTTATTATGCTATTCAATTCTTTTCTTTCGACGAGAGAAACTTGATAAACTAATACTTTTTATTGTGAGTTATTACAAAAAAATACTTCCTTTAATTGTTATTAATTTACAATAAGTGCACTTTCTCCTCTCAATAAATTTTTGTTTTTAATTTTTTAGGTACTTTAAAAAATAATTATATAAACAATAAGAAAAACCTAAAAATTAAAAAAAAAGGAGTTCTTTTTACTACTTTTATTAATATTCTCTTTTATGAAAAAGGCGCCTTTCCCATTTTTTAAGGAGCTACAATCTTACACGTATAAGAAGGAGCAACCTCTGCATATTTCTTTAAATGATGAGAACAAATCGAATGATGAAAATTTTGCCAAATTGTTCTTGATGACTTTACCCAGCGTCTGCGCAAACAATTCGGCGAAAGCTCGCGTCGATCAGCCCGGGGCCGGCACGCGGGGGATGTAGGCCGCCAGCGCGACTCCGAGAAACGCCTCGCCGGCCTGCCAAGATAGTTCTGATACGTTCGCGGAACCCCGCGCGACATGCTCAGGTGTCGTAAGGGCAATGCGTCGATCGCCCGATCAATCCCCGCTAATTATAAGCCCCGGTGAATCATGAATTGCAAATGGAGCGAGGTGCGGGCGCTTCGAACCCCTCCCTCTCCCCTCGCTGTCTTCTTCGAATTCCTTGTGAAAATTTGCTGTTCGCGGTGAGAAATTTGTACACTGAAAAAAAAGTAAGAAATCGAAATCGATGTTTAGTTGTTTCAATTAATATTTGATTGAAACAAATAAATTTTGGTTGAAACAAGTAAATATATATTAATTAATGCAAGTAATGGTTAATTGTGATTAGTAAACTTTTTTCTCAGTGTATATTAAAAATTTGTTATCTTACCGTTAATTCGACGGTAAGAATCGAATTTTTTATATCACCAGTAAAATATAACGCCCTTTGAGCGTCCCTTTTTTTTATTGACAAATCGTGTTTTAAAATGCTTCACGATATTCTGTAAAGAAAGGAATAAAGAATTTATCATATAGATGTAGCCATAAATTTTAGTAGGAACAAAAGAAATTGAATAGTAGGATATTTATAAAAGGAAGGCAAGCAAAATGAACAATATTGGGCTAAAATATGTTTTCATTTTTGATGATTATTATTGTTTTTTATCTTGAAAACCACCATGTAAAAACTAGAAAAAAGGCATTCTCTTAAAGTTTATTTACAATTAATCTGATTTTTTGTTTTAATTTTTTAAGGACAAAATCAATATGAAAAAAAATTAAATATTTTGTGTTATTTTTTTAACTAGGCCTTTACTTACAAAAAAATATACAACCTTTGTACACTCAAAGCTCTTCTGAATAACAATATAAACTGATTGCAGGATTGAAAAAAAAATTTTTAATACTAAATTTCTCCTGATGTAGTTGTTCCTCGTGACGAATACATAGATAGTTTAACCGGCTTGTATGCATGTAGTAGTTGTAAGGACCGGGTATTATTTTGCAAGAGGAGTGAATGATGCACACGCGTCTGTGACGAAAGCGTGGAGTGATGGAATTAGTAACAAAGTGCTGAACGGGGATGATAGAAAAATTCTCGTTGATGTGAAGATGCGAGCGATGATTACTTGCGGGTAATCATCGAATGTTTCTGGAGTCGTCTCGACCAAGCCAGTAATCTATTTTTACGATTAGGAAAAATACATATACTGTGAGTGCTATCAATAATTGCGCTTTCAAATATTTCCTCAAAAGTATAGAAAGTTTTCGTAAGTAAACATCTTATTATACAATTGGGAGTTTAATATTAATTTTATCGCAAATTTAAGAACGACTCAATTGTCCAATTTGTCATTCTAAATATTTAAACAAATAATTTGTTGATAACGTAAATTGAAAAATGAAGATAAAAGAATTCATTTCGTTTTAACCACGTAGGATAAGATATGCTAGGAATATCTGACGGCATATTAGGAAAGTGAAGATGACCAGCGACTTTCACTCAAGATCAAAATTTAAATAAAAAACTCAGTTTTTTAAAAATTTGTATAATTTTTACATATGGTTCCATGGTGTAATGGTTAGCACTCTGGACTCTGAATCCAGCGATCCGAGTTCAAATCTCGGTGGAACCTGCTTTTTGCAATGTTTAATGGGCAAAAATAGTTTGAAAAGATATTTTTAAGTGATGGTCTGTACTCATCTATACATTAAGTATATCAGCCATTATTTTATTATGCTATTCAATTCTTTTCTTTCGACGAGAGAACTTTATAAACTAATACTTTTTATTGTGAATTATACCAAAAAAATACTTCCTTTGACTTATTAGTATAATTTATCCTTTAAGTAGTTAAGTAGATAAATTCCCTATCTATCAAGACAAGTCTCGCCGAACTTGGGAATATCTACTTCTAAGCAATAAATACGACTTGTGCGAACAACGCTATAATATTGACATTTCGTGGAATTTATCGACATTTGTTAAAGATGTAATTTTATTAATCCTCCTACGCACTTGTTAGCTATAAGGAAAATGATAAACGTCTACGTACATTTCATTGTAAGATATCTAGTTTCACAGTAGTGCGAGGGGATTAATATTGTTTACGAAAAACGATGAATATTTTCTTTTAAACATAAAACGATTTCATATCATATCAAATCACTTATTACGCCATCAAGATTATGATAATATACCTCCAATAAATAACACTGCCTTTTTTAGTAAACGTAAACATTTAGATGTTATAAACTGTAAACAATATTCAAGAACACGCATTTCAATAAATTTAGAGTATTATTGAATTTTTACGAGCAAATAGGAAAGAATTTAACTTTTAAAAAGTTTTTATGTTTGACTCAGTTCGTAGGTTCCATGGTGTAATGGTTAGCACTCTGGACTCTGAATCCAGCGATCCGAGTTCAAATCTCGGTGGAACCTAATTTTTGCAATATTTTGTAAATTTTTTAAAAATCTTTAACTGATCTTATTTACAACTTATTTAGCATCCAAGTAATTCTTTAATACAAACTTTTCCATTTACGAAACAGTACATTAACAGTTGCCTTTTAATTTACAGTTCATATTTATCTTTTAATATTATAATAATAAATCGATTAACGATTATCTTTTACTTCAAAGCGAATGAAAAAAAAATAGAATATGTTATGAATGATAAAATTTATCTTCAAAAATAAAGTAAACTTAAATTATAATCTTATCGTAAGGGAACACAGAAGATAATTCGCGGCAGCGAAACGTGATTGCATAAATTTTTAAAAAAGATCAATATCGTAATGAACATCTGCTAGGATATTTCTTGCAGTATTTGTAGTTCGAAGTAAAATTAGCTCCAAAAACATCATCAATCAACTATACAATTCCAGAGAATCTAAAAACGATAATTTAATTTACAGTTACGCTCATAAATATAAATTCCAACATTATATAAGCATCGTTTATTCGATTCATTCGTTCAAGCCAAAGTTTACCAATTTACTTTATTTATTGCCATATTCTGGAAAAAAAATACCAGTACCGTACACAGCATAAGAAAAAAAAATTTTAAAACGCAGCAGCTATTTTCGAAGGTATACAAAGTAAGCCCGCACTCGAAAAAACAGCGATTCCCGCAAAGTCAAAATCGCGAATAGATTCCCCGAACTTTGCCTCGACACATTGGGCATCGTGTTTACGCTATTCTCGCGAGTGTACACAGACTGCACATCGGGCCAATACTTGGGCTTACAGCTTTACCGAGCGAGTTATTTATAAATTTATATAGACAGAGGAGAAGGAGGCGCGCAGCGCGCCGCTAATTCGCGTCGCTCGTTTTGCAAGGCGGCACCGTTACGAGCCGACTTTTTTGGCAGCCGACAATGCGCGCGCGACGCCGAGAACGCGGGAAGATAAAGACGTCGATTTTTCAAGCTTTCACTGGCGAGACGTTAATTTTGACGTCGCCGCAGCGACTGTTCCGCGCGAAGCTGCATTTAATGTGACGGCATGATTTGCAGTGTCTAACTAAGAGAAATCATGTAGTAAAAATTTTACTAGAAAGTTTAGTAAAATTTACTAGAATGTAGTAAAATTTGTTAGAGTTATAGTAAAAGTTACTGTAAGTCTAGCAAATTTTACTAAACTTTTTAGTAAAATTTTTTATTTGTCGAGTCTATCCCTGTGTTTCAAAACATAGTAATTTTTACTAAAACATTTCTCTCAGTGTACAATCTCTGAGTGAATTTTAAAAATGTTCCTACGTTGTATGTAAAATTCAAGCAATAAATAGTACTTTTTAGTTCAACGACGTAAATGACGAGTATCAGCTTATATCTAGAAGTTTGTATATTCATCGTCTTCGCTGTACTTAAAATTTTATTTTGATGGTGCACTAAATCAAACTTCACCCATGGATTAATCAAAGAATTCGACTGCAAAATGCAACAGTCTACTTTAACATTCCGAAAGGCACCGTTGGGTAAACTGTAATTCTGTAGAACTATAATATAATAAGAATTGCAATTTACATCTCCCGCCAAATTTTAAACATCGACAATCAAAGTATTCTGAAGACATTATATTTTAAACTTAATTCGAAAGAAAAGATTTAATTTCCTCGCATGATATCGTCCTACTGAAATAATATAATTCTATAATAGTATACCCATACTTAATATAAAATAATTTCATTACATCAAGTAGATTATTATTTTCTCCCAACTATTTAAAAAAAAAATATGATCATCAACCTTTTTTCACGGACTAAAAGACAAAGAATCAATCCGCCGTACACTGTCAAGAAGCGCGAGCGTAAAGTATATATACGATATCGATTGGGGCACGTGCGCGAGGCCCGATCGAAGAGTTCGCTCGCTGGCGTGGATATTGCGCCCTGAAAATTAGCGAAGCCTGGGGCGCGCGTCGAATTTCATTATTATCCTGGGCACCCACGCTGCGCGCACGTCGGGATCGGATGACGGCCTCCGGGCTCGCTCGCGCGAGGCTTCGTCGCCCTCGCAATTTCGCCGAGCAGTGCGAATCGAGCAGTTTGCGCGCGACGCCGGGGATCGGCCGTTTTCAAATTAAAGGGCGTGAGACAATTGATTGTTACTTCGGTTGATAGTTCGCGCAGGCGCTCGTTTAGCGCATTGAAAAATGCCAAATGCTTCGATGAACGTTTTGTTTTTTTACAATGTAAGTAAAATGTTTATGGAACTGACATATATTCTTGCCTTATTTATATTTTTTATGTATATCGATAATAATGTTGTTAAAAAAATTATTATAATAAAATGGAAAACAGTAATTGCCTTAAAATCCTTCTTTTTTTTTCAAGATACGAGGTCTCAAATATTTTTTGAAGAAAAAATAAAAGTAAAAGTTGCAGTTACAAAAAGAAGTGCACTCAATTAGTGGAAATTTTTATTTCTAACAATAAGTGAGGAAAAGGCTGCATTCAATATTTGGGTCAATGAATCGGTATTGATGCGCCATCTCGAAGCCTGAAAACGAACCTAGAAGATATGCATAATCCATAGAACAAAATTTGCAATAAACAGAAATAATAGTAACGACTACCTGATTGCGAAACTAAGAATTGAACAATTATATTAGACTATTTGAAACATAACCACCGCAGAATTATTTGGTTTTAAAATTAAGTACTTTAAAATTTTTTTTCTTGAAAGTAGATAGTATTTCTTTTCAATAAGTAGTTTCAAACCGTTGAGGAAAGCATTTCATTAATAAATGGGACTAATTGTTATTCAATTTTTGCAAATAAATTGATTCTTAAATATAAAATACTGGAGAAGTTCATATAATAATTATCTAATGGCAAATGTCTATATTTACTTAAATCGATGAATTACGAAAGCTCCTTTGTCAATTGTCATTATTGATAAAATACAAATTGATGATTAATGTCTTTATCACTTCAGTGTAAAAATTTCATGTAATCTCAAAATTTATTATCCTCATGATTCATACAATATCAATTCTTCACTTGACTTTTAGATTGAAAATTAAAGTTAAAACTTCACTTCTCTACAACAGCCGAACTTAAATCAATCTAAGATTTATCTTAGTTATTGTTGTAACGAACTCAAAGAAAATCCATGTCAGATAAAAAAAGGCTATTACTAAATTAAAGAAAAAAGAAAGATAAAAAAAAAATTACACACGAAAACAAATTTACCTTTTTGTACCCAAAAAAATTTAGCAAAGTACTTCAACATTAAATGCCATTCATAAATTATATCTGGCCGAGACTAAACTGCTCATTACTCCAATGTGTGCACAAGGCCGGGGTCAAAGTGCCTCGGCATTCGGAGTCGCTTATATTTTTTTTATTCGCTCTCGACCGATTCCATACACGTGTCCCGCTCTTTTTATTTGCTCTTTCTCACGGGCTATCTAAATTTCGCTAACGCGCGAGAACCGGTCGCAAAACTTCGGTCGAGAAAAAAAAAACGATTCCCGGAATACATGTGGCGGACGATGCGCACGTGCATCGGAGATAGTGGGAGTTGTCGAATTTTCGAATTCGCGAAATCGTAGGCTGTTTCGTTGACGTGCGTCGATAATCGATTATTTATGCGCATAGCTAATGGAGTCTCTTTTTTTTTACCTGCCAACGTAAATTTGTGACGAAAGTTCTCATTGAATACATTAATTTGGCGTTACGTTGATAAATATTGTTGTTAGTCGAGGCATTTGTTTTATGTTAATGTTAAATAGAATGTAAAATAAACTAAAAAAAAAGTTATACGAATGTAAATAGAGGTATTACGTAAAAACACTTATACTTAATTTTTTTATATGAAAGGAGTATAAAAACAAAAAATTATCTCGAATAAATTTGTTAGAATAAATATTTTAAGGCAACTAAGTTTATTGGGGTATTAAATTAAATCCGATGCTATCTTAATCAAATATTAGGTGACATAATTAAGTAGCCTACTTACAATTACAAGATAATCGTCCCGGACTGTAGACAAGTTATCATACACGCGATGATTGAAACGAGTTTTAAAAATGAGTTAACAACTATTGTCATAGTACGGAAATAAAATAACACGTAATTCGGTTAAAATGTTGTTTTGCATCATACTAAAATTGCGCGGATAAAGTATACTCTTAAAACACGAATAAATTAAATTCACTAACACATACGTTCGTATCAGATAAGTAAACGACGTACGATCTTTTTGTTATCAAAGTATGTTAAAAGAGCGTCGCCTTGATGATTACTGCCTATCATTTTAGAACCTTAGTGACGTGATAAGGACAGATAAAATTTTTACTATGGGTCTGGTTATAAATCATTATTGCTGTTTTTCAATATTATCTTGTTACCTGTGACACGTGTATAACAGTAGCGTAATCAACATGAATGTCAAGTTTTGTGGACTAATATTTAAAAAATGTATTTTCAGGAAAATCTAGAGGATTCTTTGGTTTTTCGAACTAATATAGACAATCGATTAAAAAAAAGGGACGATTTCATCGGAATGGCAAGTGGATGTAAGACAACTTAATACCTTTAGAAGGGAGTTGAAGGAACCTACAACGAGATTCGCTCTCATAAAATTTTGGACTACTATAAAGCGTTACTTCTCTCCTTTTAAATGTACCCGTTTACGCGTTATTCTGTACTCTATACCTTTCATCTCTCTATTTCATAAAAAATACTCCATTTTATTAAAAACTATCCTCGCATAAAAAACAGTAATAGTAATAGCAGACTATCGAAACGTGAGTCATTAAAATAATAATAAATTTGGTTTTCTTTAAATCGCCTTTGCCGCCTAACGAAAGCTAAAACTCGTTCGGTTTTTTATCCCGCGCAAGAGTTTCGTAGAAGAGAAAACACGCGAGAACCTCGCGTAAACCGGTTGCCCGAGCGACTTGCCTGCCGTAAGCGAAGCTCGCGGTTTGTCTCCTACGTCACGCGAGCGTGACGTCGCCGATAAAGTGGCCGACTGTACCCGGGATTCCTACTACTTAATTACGCCGCGGATCGGACCTCCTCTTCCGGACGCGTTTGTTCGCGTTCCGCCTTATTGACCCCTCAGCTCGTTTTTTCGGTGTACGATTTGTTTGCGGCTTTGTGCGAACGCTCAAAGTATAGCATTGTTTCTGCGCCTCGATGTTTAATTGAAAATTAAGTGGTTAATTGATTGACCCTTTCTTTTTTTTTTAAATTCAATTGAATGTGTAACCGATGATGGGAAGGTTATATTAGTCATCAGGTGCAAATTCTCGTGTGCAGGAGGAACTAGTAAAGTGCTGCATAGTTTATCATGTGTTTAACGAGTGTTTAATATGTATTTAAATGGATTTTTTATTAAACTTAGACGGAAGTGCGGAAACTAATTCCCAAGATGAACGTAATTGCTCTTTCTGACTCACAATAAACATCCTTTTTTATAGTTATTTTTTAAGAAGGTGACTGTTTCTTTTAAAAATGGATTCCTTCGTACTTCTTCGTAAATATCTCTAATTTTTATTTAAATAATTTTTATCGTAACCATTAGGTTTATTAATATCTAACAAAATTGACAATTTTCTAGAGCGATTGTAATTTTTTCAAAGGAGATACACGTACATGTAAAATTATATAAAAATTTATTTTCCAATTAAAAGAAAGTTGATCTTGAAAAAATACGTCAATGGCACATACGTAATTACAGGAATGTATGATGTTGAAATGCGTTAATGACGTTCGCACAAGTGAACGACATTTCTTAATTAAAAATGTACGATTCTTTGACGTAAAGATTTTAATTAATGAATGTGATAATTTCACACGCATTTATTTTACATTAAGTATGCAAATAAATACTCATTTCCCTTTATTACAAAATACATGTATATAACGCGAGCATTTTATTTAAATTTCAATTTCATTAGCATGTGACATAACACTTAACTTATCAATAAAAAAATGTCCTAAAATAAAATCCAAAAAATCCTAAATATCCTAAATATCAAATTCTACTGTTTCCCAATACAAATCTAATACATATATCGTCATCAGATTTAGAAATCAATTTAACATTTCAACCTTTTAATCGAATTCAGCAATGGAATCAAACTATAATCAAGCTTCACATGCACAAATCATGACGGAAGCAAAATTCGTCAATTGATTCGACGTCGCAGCTGCCCCGACTCGTATAAAAATCAGAAAATTTAAACTGCCATCAAATAGTCGTTTCCGGCATAGTTAGCGACAATTCCCAGAGCAGAAGTCCGGCGCCTTACATAACATCGCCGAGCGGCGCCTGCGACAGCTCCCAATTATTGTATCTAGTCGAGAGGTGGCGGTCCCGCGTCGTCATCGGTGATTCAGCGGCGCTTCTCGGAACGCGATCGCCGCGGGAGGACAAGAAGTGATAAAAAAAAAGAACCATTTAATAAAAGCTCGCCGGAAGTCGTTATCGGAACCTTCCGCGACTGCTCGAGCGCGTGAGAATTTCGCGATTTTTCGCGCTTATCGCGACCTCTTGGAAACAACTACATATTGCACCCGACTTAATGCGGCAGTTCGACTTTAACCGGTGTACTCGAGATTTCTTGCGTGGATTGCGTCCAACTTTTCTTTCTGTTCTTTTTTTTTAAAGAAAATCTGACCAAGGTTGCAAAAATATTTTCACAATAACGTTTTGGCTGACTCAAGCTTACGAGCTTTTTTTCTCTTTAGAGAAATAGATTATTAACTAGGGCAGTCTAGGCAGACGCATCTCTGATCAGGAGTCTTTCCACGAATTTAGAATTTTAAAATGACCTGAATTCGCATGAATGCAATTATGAGCAGAAGGATACAAATTTACATATTTAAATCAAGTATTAGTCTAAACGTTCATTTATAACTAAAGTTGGTCGAAAACGGTTATAATAGTACGTTTAATTTATCATCGCACAATTGGATGTGGAGAAATTTGCAATTTACTAAATAGTGTTTTAAAATAATTACAAATTTTAATTAAACTCGTTACACGAAACACTACTTTTTGTATCTACCCTGAGTGTGGGCAGTACAAAATTTCAGCACATTGATGCTGCAGATACAAATAAAATTTTGTAAGCTTAAAATAAATTTCATTCAATAAGTAAACAATTATTATCGTGGGTCCCTATACCAGTGTGTAAAGCAAGTGGATTGAAATGTTGCATTTAAATTCTCGCGAAAAAAAGCAGAGCTACAAGAAACATACACGAAAAAAAGTCAGTTTTGCGTATACTGATAAAAAAATTGAATGCGCTGTTTTTATTTCATGACCGATTAATCATCTTTAAAAAATCTCATTAAAAAAGCAAAAACCTTGACGTCGAGAGTTTTTGAAACTATACTCAAGAGTGTATTAAAAGCAACGAGGAAAAGATAATTTAATTTCAATGTAAATAAAAAATTAAAAAGAATTGACTACGCAGTCTTATCAGTGCTCAATGCATTCCTATTGTCGATGAAGTTATAAAAAGCACGTAGGCACAATGAGCTTAAGATCGACTGTATGATCTCTCACCTGCCCACAATCTCCGCGGGTTTCGGAGGCACTAAAGCGCGTGTGACGTATATCATTTACGCGGCGAGTGACGCACGGCCTCTCGAAAACGTATATACACTCGCCCTTCCATTTGACTCTCGACTGACACGAGCTGATCCCGACACTGTGTCAATGGGACAAGGCGGCCCGCTTGTTTATAGTCGTTGATGAAATTCCTAAACCGGCGCTCTTTTTTGAAATGCCGAATCGAAATTATTTTTTTTTGTACCTACTTCGAAAAATATTTATTTTTTTTTTTTTGTTATTAATAATTTAGTTTTAATAAATTTCGAAATGTATATTTTGGAAGAATACGTTTTAGCTGGTTTTGACTGAACTTTGCATACTGTAATAAGTGTAGTGCACTAAATTTTTCTTGTCAGCATATGCGTTAGAATGTATATACATATAAAGTGCTAATAAGAAATGCATGTTATATACCTGATAAATGAATTGTTAGAGCAACGTTCCTTCTGCCACACTGACTGTTAGTAGACTGAAGAAGTGCGACTTCAACAGCTTTCATTGTATTCGAAAAAGAGACTAAAAATATATTATTTGCCTTTACTGTTAGTCTAATTGTTCATCATTATATGTTTTAATGTGCGATCTAGAAGTAAAGATAAATTTTTCATTTTTCTAGCTGTATAGAGGTATATTTTATTATAATTGCTTTAATTTTGTTTCGACTCATTATATAATGTATAGAAAAGAATACTGGATTTGTGAAAAAAATACTTTTACTTTAAGTGATAGTAGCACATTCGCTCCTACAATCCTCAATTCCAGTCTTTTCTAGCATCTCATTTTCTCAATCGAATTTTAAAAGACTCAATTTTTCATTGATGTTTGCTCAATGAAATTAGCTCAATGAGTCATACACGCCACTTCATTAAAAAATATTTCCGGAAATCAATACGCGTGAAACCTGATGACTCACTTGTTTATCGCACTCCGCGAAAAAAATTGAAAAGCAAATCTCCACATCTCGCATCTGTCCTCCTTAATCAAACAGCAAAATTTTCGACAGCAAAACACCGACGCCCGGCAAAAAAGTGCACGTTTCGCGAATTCCACGGGAGCAACTGCGCGACGCAAAAGGAGAGGAGAATCCGCGCGAAAACATTGCTGCGCTCGGCTTTTTATTCTACAACAACAGAGCGACGAGCAGGCGATAATATTTGGCCGCGAGGGACTCGCCGGCGGTGCGGTAACGCAAGTCGCCTGTTATCTCGAGCGCGACACTCGAGACTTGTCGCGCGGCGAACTCGCTAAAGAGTCACACGCGCGAGTGAATCACCGCGCGGAGGACAGTGCAGCAGAACAAAAGCCCCGCGGCGCTTTCTAATCCGTTATTTACGATCAAAGCGGATTACGCGTGTTGCACACTTTTATTCCGGGAGGGTGGATCTGGAGGAGTCGGGCGTGTAAGCCGGAGGGGGAGAGGGGATCAACGACCGGTGAGGCTGAATTTCAATCGGAATATAAGGTGGTCGCTCTCGGAGCAAAGGTGGTAATCGCATTATGGACTCTTACGAGGATATTGTACGGTTGACGTGGTGTGCGTTTCGGAGACAAGGTGTAAGTATATAGTGGGGGAGTACTCGTGGTAAAATTCAATGGCTGTAATATGTATCCCTTACGGTAATAACAGTCACGTGAGGAGTAATGCAATTTGGGACGTACGTTGCGTATCTCTCGAGTTTCAGAGATCGCAATTACAGTTAATTACGGTGTCGCTGCTCTGAGAGATGGCTCACCGTGACATTCAATTTTAGTATCGCTATTGTCTAATCAGGTTGAACTGTGATATATAGATTGCGGTAAAATGGGTACATTATGTACGACGTGACAATGTAATTAAAATATTGATGTCCTGAGTTATGCAGTACTTAGTAACTTTGTACCGAAAAAAAAAGTAATTCTTACTGTTCCGCAACTAGAAAAAAGAAAAATCTGCTAGACTAGAAAAAGTGGATACTGCTTTGCAAAATCAGTAAAATTAACATTTTGTACAGTAGAAATAACAGTTTACTTCCCAACCATACAGTAGATCTTACTTTACAGAAAAGCAGATTCTACTTTACAGAAAAGTAGCTTTGACAGTTCTGTAAAGCAGATTCTACTGAAAATCCGGAAAGTTAAATTTACTTCCAATTTTATAGTTAAATCTACTGTGCAAACAGTAAGAACTACTTTTTATTTTTTTCGGTGTGGTTACACCATAATTAAGCAAAAAGACAATACCTCGATTTAAAGTACTATTACTCCTAATTTATTATTACATTATATTAATAATACTACATTTCAGTTCCTACTTTGTAATCAGAAATTTGTATTAGAAGAGCAGCACTAGATACCGTAATAATAAATCGGTACTTAAGTCAAACTTAATATTTGTGTGCAAAATAACCAGTACTTATTTTTGTATGTATATAAAATCTTAAAAGCTTCAATGATCTATCATATGCACAACCGACACAGTATTGAAATAAATGAAATCAGAATTGTTCTACACTTTATTAAGTTAAAGGAGGCGAATATGACCACCGGAGGAGATTCCCCGGGGTGCCTGCCTGTTCAAGGAAGTACCACGCGCCTCCACATCCTCAACGGGCGTTTCCACGAAGTGCCGCTGGGAAGCACACCGCCGGGGAGACAGGCTTCCACGAATCACTCGGCTTATTACGCTGAGCGCGACGCGCATTCCACGCGCACTTTCACCCGCGCGCGCGAATCGCCGCCTGGAATTTCCCACATCCGGCAATCGAGCGCCGCACGACCGGCCCGGAGGAGCCTCTTTTGTATTCACGTGGTTGGTAGGGCACTTTGAATGTGCGCTCGCGAACGGCTGCGGTTTTTTTTTCATTGAGCTCTGGAATTTCGTCGAGGCAGTGGGGAATGAGCGCTTAGATTTATGGACTTCATCGCGTATGGTTCGTTGAATGGTTCGTTTAAGGTAAACATTTAGCAGGATGATCGTAGATATGGTTTGGTGCAACGTGGTTCGCGATATTTTATACTGTTGGATAATCTTTTGTTTTTTGCTATCTAATCTATTATTTTCTCGATATTGGGGATTGAAAGAAAATTTCATAATCAATTTTTACTATGTCCGGATAAAAATAAACAATATTTCTTGATAAAAAAATCAAATGAGATATTAATGAGAAATTAATAATTGGCAACGGAGTCGACAGGCTTAGTCAAATTACTAATGTCTAAAAGAATATTACACTGATCAGTATGGAAATTTTCGAGGCATTATGAAGTAATGTCCAGGGTGGAAATCAATAGCACGAGGTATGGTCTTTCACTTGTGCTTATTTTTATTAGAAATTTTCATAGTTCTATTAGTATAACTAGAAAATACTTTAAATACCTCTGGATGTTGAATAAATAACTACAATACTTCAAAAGTTTGTAATCCATGCAATAATAAAAGTATTAATGAAATAATTAAGTAGAAAATTAATTTCTCTAAAGTAAAATAACAATGGCTAGTTACCGAAGAAACGATACCACTTCATCACGAAAATATTCATCATTCATCTTAATAAATCTCACATTGGTCTCAGCCCACTGCGACGTGGTACTGTATATTTACTCTGGCATTCAACGATCGATTGATTAACGATTTGAATCGTACCTCGAATTCCCGTCTCGTGCAAATGAAAAAAGAAGAATCCACAATACAAATTTCACGACGTAACAATTGCCCCTTTTTAAACTTCATCACCATGATTAGTCAATTCCACATGAAAAAAAAAAAATGCTGAATGCAGCGTCATAATAATTTCCACATTAAAAGAGTCAGCCAACGACTGCGACCCTACCTTAACAAAGCCACGAAAAGTAAAATTTTTTTAGCCGACACAATGCATTTGTAAAAGGGAGAGAGCTTTTGCCTCAACCGACACCTGTAAGAATTGATCGGCCGCGCGTAATTCCCCGCGCAGTCAATAGACCGACTATTACACTCTTATTATTCTTATAGCTGCATTCCATTGAAAAAAAAATGTAACTCGAATTTTATACATTTATACCGCATTTCTTTGAGCATTCCAATTACTTATTCAAAGACTGTAGCTTAGTGCCTTCACTCGAGTAAACGTTACCTTTACATACGCTGTATTCTACTCCTATGAATGATTAAAAAGATTGCATAGTTCAATGGAACAAACAGATCGATTGCTAGAAAAAAAAGCCTTCCTACTCATCCAATACGCTGAGCCCAACTTTCAATCATCAAATTAATTAATTCCTATTTTTGCTGATCAGCCTCGTAAAAAAATTCAGTCAAAGTGATTCACAACTAACTTCATCTACCTCTGCGATAGCACATCTATTCGAGTGAGTGTTCCAAAAAAAAACAAATTTAAATCTTTAATAAAAAAATCACGCACATCGCGCGGATGAGGCTCGTTTCGTTCGCGTTGCATCACCCGCGCCAGCATCGATCGGCGCGCGCAGGTAGAGACATGAATGAAACTCTGCCGCGGAGGCTTTTGGAGGGGGCCGACCCAGAAACACGCCACGAGCAACAGGTGGCAACAGGTAGAGGAAGCGGCGCGTCGCGGGGGATGGACGGCCCGATGAGTCACTCGCAGGGCTGCTCGGGAATGCGCCTCCTTTCCTCTTCCTTTCTTTTTTCACTTGATCAACGCGTGCCTCCCTTTCTCACGCCTCGTTGCACGTTTTTCGTCCGGGCGGACACTCCGATCTTCGATTGGTCACATATTCAACGGCGAGCGAGTTTGCGACGATCGTGAACTGATTAACAGTAGCAAAATGAATTTTAAGAAGCAATCTTTAAATGTTAAACTATCGGAGATTTTTACTCATTTATTTTATCATAAAATATGTAGATATATAATTGAGAAGATTGACGAATTTTACGTGCCTTAAGTAATCTTGTATATAATCAGTTACAAAAACACAAGTAATTGATATTATTTTTAAAATTCAAAATCGAGATTGCGATGAGATAAAATTAATAAAAAGTACCAGAATCTCAAGGATTAAAGAGTACCTCCTGTACCTTATGGTTTTCGCGTGTAGGTATAAACTTACTGTTATAAAAACAATTGACAATTTTGTTTCGAGATTAACTTCAAAATTTTCAAGAAAAAAAATCGCGATTACGATAAGGTTGCGCTGTAAAATTATATACAGCAGATGATTGATTCAACAAAACGACGAAAAGTAATATGCTTTTCATCCCCGTGAATAATAATACGATTTTTCGATTGATAACCTTCACAGTGGCGCGACAATGTGCGATTGTTTTCGCGCCGATGTACCGAGGGAAACAATCGCGTTGCGTAGGCGACGGAGATAAAAAAAAAGACGGGCAAAGATATTTTAATAACAGTGTATCATTAGTCACTGGTTTAAAGTAGCAACTGATAGATAGCGTCGATAATGCGATTCGAGTTATTAAAAGACGCCTGTGACGTGGTACTATGTAAATGATATTCTAATCGACGAATTTTTTATTGTCTAACGCAGATATTTGTGCTTTAAATCAAGTCGAATGCTAATGATGTTGACTCGATTACGCGCATTGCCGAACAAGAGCGAAGCGTGCACTAATTATAGGCGTGATGCAAGGGATGCAATTATATCGGCTATGGTAATGGAAACAATTGAAAATTAAAAATGTCACAATTTCTACTGTTGGCTCATTCGGCGTTTTATTATTTCACACGTTACAACACGAGCAATTATATCATTACCTCTAATCGACTCATTATCACACTTATCCCACGCCCACGCATTCGAATATGAAAAAAAAATTTCAATCGCACATTGTTCGACGTGATCAAATTCATTAACCTACTCCGCTAAGTAAACAATTCGACACGCTGCACACCGTTGCAATGTTTAATATTGTTTCATTTTTGTTCTAAGTGCGTGACGTAATTGTCTCTACAACTATAAGTAGTATCTCAATTCATACAAAATTATAATCACTCACTGATTAAAACAAAATTGTGTTCTTAAAGCAAAGTAAAATCTTCCGTGATAACGAACACAACGTTGCAAGTATTCCTGCAATTTAAAAAAAAAAAAAAAGATTCGGACATTTTGAATCAATTTTTAATGAAATTAGACAATTGAAGAATAGAATCTGACAATGCAAAACCCCAGCACATCAATGAAGCAGCAACAATCACATACTGAGAGAAAACAAAAGTTATAATCAATTTAAAAGGATTGTACTCCTAAAATATGCATTCTTTTAAAAAAAGAACACTACTAGCAGCAAATATGAAAGACGAACTGTGGTATGAAAGAAAGTACAACGCCCTATACTAATTTTTCTTCCTTCACATTTTAATCTATACATAAAACATTTCCCAACGTTCCAGAAGAATCCCCGACCCAAATCTCAAGTCCTCAACTCCAAGTCAGCAATAATAATTCGAAATAACGAATCTAATCCCCAAGTGCTAGATCCCAGGTCAATGAATCAATTGCTACCTGGCCGCTCGATCGTCGGGCCCCATCCGAGTACGGCTCAATAATACCGCCGCTTTGAAGCCCGGCTTCTCGCGAGGGACACTATAGTGCCTCGGCGAAAGAGGAGAGGCCACTCGAGCCCAGCTCGCCAATCTCGAGCACCGGCTCGACTGTCGGTATCCACCTGGATGAGTCACCCGACGCTGCGGCGCAGGCGAGAGCACGCGTACGTCTTGTGCATCTCCCGGGCTTTTCCAGAAAGGTCCGACTCCTTTCTTTCTCCCTTTTTTTTCGTCTCCCGAGAATTCCTGCTCAATGGGGCCCTTACCCGGCCCCTTTTCTCGAGATCGACCCGGCGGACGGCTTTATTGATTTGAATGGGGGATCGAGCCAGGTGGTTATCTCCCGCGCGTGATTGATCGCAGAAGCAAAATGGTTAATGGCACAATTAATATGCAAATTAACGGATGCGAATAATTTATTTGCGTTTGATTTGATGATCTTTTCTCGGAATATTGTAGAAGTATGTGATTATACGGCGTTTTGTTCGGTATGCGATGAAAGTGTTCTTATTGTTGGCAATGAGGTATACGGAATAATTGTGCAGCGCAATATATTTAAATAGTTTAATAGACAATTAACGATTAAGCACGTACATGGTGTATGCAGCTTCGAAAGTTGCGTCAGGAACGAGAGTATTGCACTCCATCATGAAAATTCTTTTGATAAGTCCCTGCTTGCGTCCATTCATTTTTAGTCAATTAAAAAAAAAAAGATGCCTTGGTACAATTTGATACGATTAAAATATTGCAACAGAGTGAATAAGGAATTGACGCTGCAGATCGTATATAAATTTAGTTGCAATTCGTGTTTACAAAACAAATTCATTTGCAAGAATACATCATACTTTGCTGATACAAACTTGTTTAGCGTCGAGAAGAAAACGTTTTCAAACATGACTCATACTTAAAAAATGGTACCGAAGTCGAAAGGTACCGAGATAATTTTATATCCATTATGCCAATCTAATCTTAATTTTACAACTATTTGGATTTATTAAAACACTCCTCACTTTGAATCAAAGTTTTTTACATTAATCCTCTTCAAATTAATCTAATAGGAATATTAACAATTTTTCGATTTCATTGTAAAGTGATTGATAAGTGAACTTGACCTCGAATAGTATTTTCTTGCGTCGATTTAATTAAAAATTCATTTATCTTTGATAATAAAGAAGAAAGAAATATTCTGTTCGTAATACACATAACTATGATACGCATAGAAATAGGATGACATAATTTATGTATAACATACACTTAATTTACATTTAAAATTTAAAATACAATAAATTTTGTATACACAGTTATGCATATTTTATAAAGAACCAGACTAAAGTTTGTTTAAACAAAAAATATATCACTCCACTTCAATCATACTTTGGCATTAAGAAATTTACCATCCCTTCTCCCAAATCAACAACGAGAAAAAAAGCACATGCTTTTTGCTACATAGCAAAAACGACTGTAAACAAAATTCCAATAAACATAAAAAGCAATGATTATTACCACCCACTAAAATGAGAAGTCGACTTTCGGCGGGCAAAAAAGGCACTATCCGCATCCTAGAGCAATATAGGATCGGCGCGTGGGCGTCGCGACCTTGAGCGGCGAATCCCGCTCGCTACTCGCGCGCGAGCGCCGCTGACTCACCCGCGGATCGCGCGCTATTTCCAAGAAAGTTTTCCGGCACCTCGAGCCCAATCGATGCGGCAGTTCTACGAAGCGACGCGATAACGCCGCGGCTGACTCAGCGCCCCTCTCTCTCTCTCTCTCTTTCCCTCCTTTTTCTCTTTCGCGTCGCGACCTTTTTTTTTTCTTCTTTGGCGAAGCCGCGGTGAGATCGCGGCCCCCTCGCTGGTGCACGCACCGTATACCTTATCCGAGCGCAGTGCGCGTGGAGGAGGCGGTTTAATGCGCGGAGGATCGTGATTGCGTGCTCGGGGTGTAATGCGCTTGAGTAATGGAAGTTGCGCTGAATGGGCGCGTGATTGAGCTGGGACATTTCGACGAGGCCTCTTTGAAGTTTGCTGATTTAATTTATTTTTTTTTTGCGTTTGGAATTAGAGTAAGCCGCCGGGGGCGGTGTTTGCCTTACAACTTGTGTGTAATGAATGCCGACCGTTACTTTCCCGCCGTGTAAATTAAGTCGTTTGCGAGAAAGAGGAGGAAAATTTTGGGGTACTATCGTAATTGAATGTTGTTGTGATGCTGATAATATACGGACTTGTTGGAAAAATTATTTATGGGGAATATCACTACCGTCAATAAATTTGTCTAGTTATAACTTTTTAAATTTTTTGGGGGGATTTTATCAAGTAAAAATGTGCATCTGTACGTTTAAAAAATTTATATACAGATTTACTTAAAAAGAAAGAATGTACATGCATGTAGTAGACATAATTACCTTATACTATATCGATGCATTATTTTATAAAAATCTGAAAAATATAAAAAATAATATTATTCATTGCATCGAAATGTAATAGCAAAATGAATTATAATTTTAAAAATGAATCATTATTTTTGTGTACAAATAAATAACCTTTACTTACGGAAAATGAATAATTAGAAATAAGTAGAAAATCTGCAAACAATATAAATAAATTAAATAAAAGAATAAATTCACCTATTCTACACAGAATATTATATTCTCTTACTATATAAAATAACAAAATTACTACGTATGTTTATGACACTATAAATTAATTTTATTAATTTTTCCCATTAGCGATCGACTTTTCACTTACTTATTTTTAGAAAACTGCTCAATAAATTATTTTCCAAGAAGAAAATTATAAAACCTAATGAATTCTTTTTAAACTATTTCATTTTTATCGGCATTCGACGTATAAAATGTTACTATGTGGTGTGAAAAAAAAAAGTAGAATAAATAATGCATGTAGCACATCGTTTTATTCCACCGGACAATTCCATGCACATTTTACTTTTAATATACGGCTATCTATAAATACAATTTGCAGCGTAGTTTTTGCTAGAGACGAACTTACATGTGAGCGCGAGTGGATTACTTCGCCGCGGGCAAGCAGTTAAAACGTTTTTTCTCGCCCGAGAATTTTTATTTAATTCTTTTGACCTTGCATACGATCTCAAAGCAGAGAATAATCTACTCCGCATTGTTTTATTTTTTATTTATAGAAAATTCAAGGCCTAACAGTTAAACGATTTTGTATTCACGTACACAGGTTAACACATCATTAAATGTATGAAATAATACATTTTTTGACATAATAAAATCATTTATTACTTCTACTAAAAAAACTTCTCAGAAAATTTCCTTAATTAGACGATAAAAGTATCTTAAAAAGTTACTTTATTCAAACAACTTTTACAAGAGGAATATAGTTCCACGTATTTTTATATAAACTAAAATATGCCTGAAATCTTTTTAAAAAATTGACATTATCTTCAATTTTTTCGTATGCTAGATAAAGCTGATGCAATAAAAAGAATTAATTTCTTACGCACAAATCATGAAATACAAATAAGCCATAACGTCTCCCTTTTTAACCACAATCCTCTCCCATTCAGTGCTCATCAACGTACAGATCTTTCAGAGCGCGAAACAACAACAAAAAAAGCGGACGAATGGTCCACATCAAACGTCAGGTCGATCAACAGCGTAAAATCGAACACGAGCCGAGGAATTCAATCCCTCTCTTTTTTTGTCATCGTCGCCGGGGGAGCCTCTTTTCATTGACATCTTTTCACGCTCCGGACCCGTAATCCTGCCGCGGGCGCGAGATCGTTTAGATACAGCCCCCGGACCTGTTATTTTCCATCGGCAAGTTTTTCGCCGCGATCGCGGCTGAGGAATGCCCAGGTGGTGGCTCGAAGTGCTTAGGTAAATAGAGCCGGCGAGGGGGAAAGCCATAGACGGAGGATAATAAGGTCGGGGTATTTTTTTCAGAATTTCTGAGATTTAGTCGTCGCTTACGAAGGTGGCTCTAGAGAAAAGGTATACATAGGTAAATAAAGTGAGTCGTCGAATTTAAGACGAGTATGCAAAGTTCTGTTACGGTGAACCAATGTTTTTTGTGGACTCGGAGGAAAACAAGTTTAGCCTTTTAGACAGACTACTAATTGACGAAGTTTCCTCTTATTAACGATAAAAAGTAATTGCTATTTAATGTCGTGCTTCCAATTTGCCATAGAAAATAAGAAAAAAAAAGTTTAATAAAAGTAAAATGATTAAAAACTTTAATTTTCTCAAACGTCAGAAATACATTTAGGTTCCTATATACCTATAAGATTAAAATTCAATAAAATCTTGTCCGAGGTCAAGTTCAAAATCCCGTCCTATATATTTAGTCGCAATGTCCAATAAGGCAGTAGTCGATGAAACTTTGAGAAAAAGATACGAATTTCGTCAGGCAAAAATAAATTAATCGGTCCTGGTATCTTTCAAGCTGATTTCCGAAAACCTGGTCGGGTTTCACGCAGCCCCGCCAAGAATAGGTGGCTATAGCTGCCGGTTGGGGCGCCTTCCGCGTGCCTATACGCCAGTGAGCGCGAAATTTGAGTTTGCCAAACGCGAGATGCGCACTTCTCGGAAGCTACTTGGCCAAGATACCACATTATCGGTCCCTCCCCTCCAACCAAGTCGTCAAGTAGGGCAAAATAGAAAAAAATTAAGGGAAATCTTTTATCTTATTTTTCTAAATTTTTATTCCAAGAAGAAAAAATATTTTTATTTTGGCACTGCACAAAGTATAATTTAGATTTAATAAGCTTCATGAATAACATCAACAATTAGATCTTATCACGAGTACATGAGGTTCCTTGAACATAGAAAAATTCATTTATTAAGGATATCCTGTTTTAATTAAGCAAGAATAAAATTAAGCAAGAATAATATTTTTTACCAGGCTGTTATTTTTTGAGGTCATTGACTTCATTAAGGTAATGTTGACGTAAAAAATGAATTGCCTATACATTGATAACACGTACAATTTTTTTTTGGAAACTTAACAAACTAACTACAATAACAAAAAAAAAAATAAATAAATAATAATTTGAACAAAATTTATTTTCTTCGCGATATAGTCACATTGATCCAAGTAATCATAATTATACAACATAATGATAAAAGAAAAAAATAAATTATTGAAACCAACTTGAAAAAAAGTACAACCACGACAAAAGAGAAGAATAAAATCATAAAGATTAGAAAATTGATAAGCAGGAGGAGGGCGAAAACGCACGAGAGATAAAGAAAAAGAAATATGGCAGAGAGGAAGGGAGGGAGGGAGCGGAGACGGAGGAAAAAATATGGGCACCGCCACTTGGAAATCCCGGCGATACAAAAAGCCACGCGAACTTCGGACGTTTATTAAAGGCCGTGTCCGTTGCTTTTATCGTTTTGGCAAGCAGGGGGGAAAAGTGCTATAACGTGCTCGTCCGACGGAGTTCTCCGAAGCAATCTCGAAATCGCACGACGCTCGAAAATATTGTCCCCGCTCGACTGAACTTTTCTTTTTCTCGGCCGTACCCCGAATTTCGAAATCACGACGACGTGAAAACCTACAAGCCCACACGACGGTTTGTCAACACTAACGACTTTACGGGCTTCAATTTATATTTTACTAGAATGCAAGCGCGCGCTTCGCGCGCTGATTATTTTAGTTCGGAAACGACAAAAACAAAAAAGCAAACGCTTAACTGCTACTACTTT
>JAWWEN010007005.1:0-27133 GCA_035582955.1 Sycophila texana | reverse complement strand
GTGGGTGTGGGTGGGGGTGTGTGTGTGGGGGGGTGTGGGTGTGGGCGGGCGGGCGCGCGCGCGACCCTGTACGTGTATGCCGGCTTCGTTAGTCACGGAGTTACGAGCTTGCGCGTTAATTCGCGCTCGCTTTCTTCCCTTTTGGGAGATTAGTTATATGTGGCGAAGTTGTGGTGGCTGTCGGGATGATTTCGGGGATGCGTAGCGATGCTTCGATTCTGTGCTCGTTGTTCGACCTTGTTTGCTCTTCGGGCCGATTATGTTAGCTGGAATTTCATTTTGTAAATTATAGCCGTATATACCATTCGCGGTGGTTATTAATTTTTTTTTTCTTTTACTGAGTCGCCGGGGATAAAGGTAAGACGCGCTCGTTAAGTTTCGGTATAAGATACCATCAATTAGTTGTTAATGAACCTCTTTTATTAAACCGTGTACTTCATCAGCTTTGCCCTGCGCAGAACATTATTTCAATTTATTTTATTAATCATAATATAATTGTCAAGTTTTATGAAAAATTATTATTACGCAGAGTCGTTTTTTAAGGAATCGCGAGGAAACGAGCTTTCATACATGTTCAACTCGTGATCAATTATGCGGTATGATTTTCATGTGGTTTGGCTCATTTTGTTGATTCTTTTTTTTGGGATGGGGGCTCAAAAATAAATTTTTCGGCTTGAGCACTCACTCACGGGGTTTTTCCTCGTTCACACGGTACTATGAAGGCCACTGTAAAAAAAGTTTCCCCCGAGCGCCATCGGAAGTAAGTTGGGTAAACTGAGGCGCGTGACTACGATCCTCCGCGAGAAAAGCGGCTTTGGCCCTTGTTGCTCGCCGAGAGGCCGCTCCGCGTCAGGTCGGCTCCGACGAGGGCGAAATTTATGCGGACCTGGTGGTATTACGTTAGAGCAAAATTAGAACTTTATTTATGCAAGCGCCAGTATAACTGATCCTACCGGTTACACGGGACCTTTTTTAAGTACACTTTTTTGTAATTATTTTAACGCATTTCGAGGTCTATGTTTTTTTTTTATTTAATCATATATTTATTTATTCATTTATTCAACCAGATAATTTATAAAGTAAATCCTGAAAGAGGTAAACATGTTATCTGTACGAAGGCTCACTCGTAAGAACGCTTGAAAACTAAATTTAAAACTAAAAATAAAATATAAAATATCGTATAGTGATTTTGATAGTGTTATTTACAAAGTTATTTACAGAATTGATTGTTTAATTGCGGAAAGGTGTATATATCAAAGGAGTTGAATGAAAAAGAGGACGAAGCGAGAATAGGTTATCGGGGCCTCCTGTAAATAAGCAAAGTAATCACGTGTACTTTGTCTTTCTTATGATTTACCGCGAGCTCTGGTGCTATCGCATAATTTACCTAGGATGTAGAGTTCGCCCTCCGACTCTCTTCCTCTCTGCAAAAACACGGGAAACGCGTTCTCTTCTCCTCTATCTTCGCTTTCTCTTTCGTCTGCAGCTTAATTTCTTGAAAAATAAATGAGACGAGGGTTGCCAGACTACGAAGTTTGTGCAAATGAAACATTAATATTTTCCCTCAAAGTGTTGTGTTGTTACTCTTTATTCAAAGAAACGAAGCTTTCTCCTTTTCGCTAAGTTTAATATAATTAAATTATGTTGGTATTATGCAAAGTAAAAAAGGGTATAATATAAATTAAAAACATCGAGATTGCACAAAGATGACAAAAATGTGTAAAGTCTGCGTTTTTTCTACCGCAATCGATTTTAATCCTTTTAAAGTAGTCATCTGACAAGTACTCTAGAGTACTTCATTCGCCACTGATTTTGATTTCAAAATTTCCGAGAAATACTTTTATAGGGTCCAGTTAGAAAAATTATATTGCTTAACTTCCATTCTATATTTACAAAAATGTAAAACCATAATTGTACAGTATAAAAATTAAGAACAAAAAATAAATTGCATTGTTAATTTCAATTAAATTCTGAAGTTACTCGTATTTATAAAATAAAAGTTCAAGATTTTTTTTCTGAATGTGCTGGACCCTTCCTTTAAAGATAGATAGTTGTCATTTATTTTTTCAATTAATTCATTACTCGAAGAGACCATTATTTTGCCTTCCATGCAGTTTCGAAATTACTACAGTCTAAAAAATTCCGACTTCTTTCATTTTTAAATACACAAGAATTTACATCAATCCCAGTACCTTAAAAATCCATGATCCGGAAGTTGACCGCCTTCTACAGAAAGACCCTCTAAAAAGCTCTCAAGCACGAGCCATCCTTTGAAAAACATCGTGCGATGAAAACATTTAGGAGCTCCAGCAAAGGGCAAGCATCGGCGCTATCGTTCATCCTTATACACAGCTCGTAACAGCTCCTCCCGCGCATCTCGGGCCCAGCACGTCCGCCGTTCGTCCGCCCGTCGGTTTTCCTCTCGCGCCCTCTCGGCGTTATCTCCGCATCTGGGCTTCGATCGCGCGGCCCGATAAGCGCGGCGC
Source organism: Sycophila texana (assembly GCA_035582955.1). Lineage (NCBI taxonomy): Eukaryota > Metazoa > Arthropoda > Insecta > Hymenoptera > Eurytomidae > Sycophila > Sycophila texana. The sequence goes on along the minus strand of JAWWEN010007005.1, from coordinate 24,647 downwards.
GGGTCGATTCCACCGCGGCGTTACGTCAGCACCGCGGAGCGCCGCCGCGTGCGGTTGTAAATTGCGCGCGCCGCTGGAAGACGCGCCAAGCTAGTGCTGATTAATGTGCGAACGCCGCTCGAGCGATCCTTTTTCTGTATCGACCTTATCTGCGCCGCCGACTTCTTTCTTTCGGGCCACGTGTTTACGCGGCGAAACTGGAATCGATCCCTGCAGGATGCTTCCCGCTTGGGAGGGTACGAATTGTGTTTTTTGGCGGGTGTTTATACCCTTGCAAAAACAAAGTACTGGAGAAGAACAACTGTGAGAACTGCTGTAACTAGTAAAAATTACTGCTACACTGAAAAAAAAAAATAACAGAGGAAGGAATTACAATAAATTTAGTAAGAGGCCATACAATACCTTGAATGCAGACATTTTGAAACAAAGCTTTCGAAAAATCTTGTCTGGTCTACTTCGGCTTCTGTAGTTCTTATATACTATTTGATTCCAGTATAGTTAATACTGTCCAAATCCAGTATAGACGTACCGATTACGTTTGAAAGTCTTCCTAAGTAAATTACCGTCAGTAGTTAGTCAGTAGTTATACTATTTTACTATTATAAATTATGAAATTCACCAGTAATTCACCATAAGTCCATCAGTAGTTTATGAAATAATTTTATAAATAACTTATTCTGTTGTTTATTTTGATAATTTGATTGCGAGGAATTTATTGTGGTTGTTTTTAAATTAAGCGTTTTTCGTAAGTAAAGAGTAATTGCACCTGTGGATAATTGATTAAGAAAAGAAGATTTTGAAATACTCTAACTTAATGTCAACAGAGCTTTTTAAATTTAGGTAGAGAAATTCATTATCAAACAATGATATTCCTTTACTGAAGCTTATGTAGATACTTTGTTGAATATTTATATTGTCTTATAAGGCTTTGGTATGTAAACATTCTACCTGGTAGAGTGCATTAGCAGGAAATAAAAATTTAAACTTTAAACAAATAAAATCCAACGTAAGTATTTTATGAACTCAAATTAAATTCCAAAAAAAGCCGAGAAATTAATGAGAACGTACATTTAATACACATTATCGCTTAACAGACTAATAATGTTTTTAATATAGTTACAAGCGACAATCCTTTCATCGAATTAATTAGCTCTTCGAAAACAATATTTTAAAAGGGAAGGCATTAATTTATCGCAGTAACATAAATACTTTGTTTTCATTCGCAGTAATAAAAGAAACATCAAATGTTCATAAAAGAGCTGCTGCATGATTTCAACGCTGCGCTGAATCCGCGACGGTACATCCTCCTTGCGGCGTTCCCTTTTTGAAATAATGACAGACAAAAATGCAATTAACCTTCGGCAGATAAATCAACAAACTTACTTTCATGGCAAAGGATCTGCCGTGACGAGGATCACGTATGAAAATTCAAAAAAGATCGACTTTCATTTTCATCGCTCATCAGCAGCTTTCACTCCGAGCGGTTCGCTGAAACTCTTAAAATATCGCTCTTTTATTTCGACCGTTCATTACACGCTTGTAGGCGAATCAGTCACTTTTGGGTAAACATCAATAAACGTAAAAAGTGGCCAGCGTAAAATCGTAACGAGTACTGAAGAGGTCATTTATTTACGACGAAGATAATAATAATTTAAAGATAACGAGATTATAAAAAAGAATCGCTTTATAATGACTCTCTTATAATAATTTTACCTGTTAAGGATCTCTTAAATGTGCATGAAGCTGTTACGTTTTCATGGTAAAAAGATTGAACTTTAGATTAACTTTTAGCTAAACTGATGTAATATAAGATTAGTAAAAAAAACTGTTCTGTTTGTACAACGAATATCGCGTTTAATTTTAACATTTTTCACTGTAGCCATGATATCTGGCCTTGAAAAAAGTACGCGTGTTTTTGTTTCAATGATTCGTGGCTTGTGCCGACTGTGATCAACGCGCGGCGGGGAAAGAGCCATCTTATGAAAACTTAATTCCGTCTTGGCTGTGGCGCGCCGCAGAGCCACAATTACAAGCGGGATGCAAATCGTCCCGGCTAAATCGCCGTGCTATTACTGCCTCTGTCTCTCTCGGCCGATCGCCCATAGTGCCGGGAAAACCTTCTAAATATTCGCGGAAAGATTTATTTACTTCTTTATTTATCAATTGGAGTATAGTTACAGTGGAATAAATTAATCTAGCAGGGGATAATCATTTTGCTGTTGGCCGCAGTCCCGACTTAAAATTACGGCTTCTACAAGACTGAAACAAAAACTTGTATTGTCAGTCAAGGCAATAGTGAAGGCAAGACCGTCAAAATATTGCGTCTTGATAAGACTAAGAATTGGTCGTTTGAGAGCTTGATCAAGACAAGACTCTTATAGACTAATAATTTTGCCAGATCTTGCTCTTGTTATTATTATTTCGTATGTACTAAGTTACACTGAAAAAATTTTGTAATTTTCACTAAATATTTACTTCAATAGTACTTGTTAAATATTTCTTTGAATCAACTAAATATTTCTTTAAAACTAAGTGAATTTGTTTCTAAATAAATTTAGTAGTTTCAAAAAAAGAATTACTTGATACAAAGAAATATTTAACAAGTACTATTTAAATAAATATTTACTTAAAATTACCAAATTTTTCTCTCAGTGTAGTATTTAATAATAAACTGGTCATAGTAACTTTCACAGATTTATAAAATTTTGTACGAAACCTGACACATATACAGCATTATGCTGTCAAAGGCAGCCAAACTTGAAAAGGAAGCCCAACCCTTATCATCGAACCCAACAAGTCGAGCAAAGGGTGGGAATGGACCACCAAACATCCCGCGCCGACGAATTTTACTTTGCTCATTCTTCCACCCCTCGACTCAACGCCGACCCCTCCGGGCTTTTCATCTCGAGCGTCGACACGAGTCCCCCCCCCCCTCCTCCCCTTTTGCGCCTCAGTCGCTCCGGGCTCACTTCTGCGACTCGATTCTCATTTTTCGCCGGGGCGAGAGAGCAAGAGGCATCGTGAAGTGGCCTCTCGCGACGAACTTTCCCTCTCGAGGGAGCGCGAATTTAAATGCACGTTGGGAGGCGCGCACAAACAGAGAGCGAGGAAAAGTTTATAGAGTATATACCCTTTTTTTTCTATCGATCGGAGCGGAAGATAAAACGATTTTTAGGGCAGGATACACATGCTAAATCGGTTAGAGTGAAATAGTCGCTCTATACGGGTGGAGTGTTTTTTTTCACTCTAAGAAAAGTGAAGAAGAGTGATAATCAAAAAGATAATCCAAAATATAAAAAGATAAAGGATGAGATAAAAGATAAGATTATTGATATTGTGGTGGAATACATATAGCTCTAATAAGAGTGAAAATCCCAATTTTTTAGAGTGACTTTTCACTCTATTAACGGAGTAGATGTTATTCACTCCACGTTTCACTCTAATTTTGAGTGAGAAAGTCACTCTATTTAGCTCCAGTTGAGGGAGTTATTTTCAATCTAAACTTCGAGTGAAAATTTGACTCCATTGAAGTCAAATTTCACTCTTTTCACTCTAGCCGATTTAGCGTGCAAGAGCTTTTTTTTATTCGGTTGGAGCTTCCTTTTGCATGTGAAAGTTCTTTCTTTTAGTAATGGCTCGTTGTGTTTCGGAGCGGCGCGTAAGTGAGGAACGTAGATTCTTATAGAAAGTTAGCGTACGGTAATGGATCTAACGTACGCGGATAAATATTAATTTGTTGGCCATTCAATTTGTTCGATGTTTGAATAAATAATCGACAGCGCGGCTAAAATGTATGTCAAACTTCTAATTGATTTTTTTACTTCATACTTCACTTACGCGTACAATTTATCGACATTTAATTTCTATAAGGAGTTATATCAGTCGCGCTGTAAAATAAAATGTATTGGACTGTCCATTTTTTTCGGGAAATAAACACTCTATTAATCCAACAGTTAAATTATCAAATTATTAGTAGAAAGTATGGTGCGCATTTCCGAGAAAAGAAGAAAAGAATAAAGTCGCAGAAAAATCACGAAGAAAAGGACGTGGGCACGTTATAAAATTATGTAAGTTAGAAACTTAGTGCGTTAATTGCGACTGTGCTCATGAGGCGGAATGCGAGTTGTAATGTGTGTACAGCGGTCAATCAACAATGAGATATTTTCTGAAACTTCAGCATTGTTACATCAATGCGCCGCCGCGAAAGAGAGAAAGAGAGAGAGAAGGAGATCTAATCTGGGAAAATAAGTAAAGTCGTACATCGGATAAATTAAATGCCGTCAATCAACTTTCAGCTGGAATCGCGATAATTTTCTTATCGGGGGTCCCGAGGGAAGGAAGGAAGCAAATCGAATCACTCACCCGCTGGGAGAGGGAAATAGGCATATAAAACTCTTTTTCGCCGGGTGCTCCGAGCGCGTTTGCTCGAGATCCCACGCCTCTTGTTTATCGCGCTCGAATCAATCGAAATTCAATCTTTCATTTTTTAATCATCTATTTTACATTTTTTTTTTTTTGATTTATACTCTATATTTCTTTTAGCTTTTTAATTACAGATTCGATGTAAAATTAAACCTTTTTTTATTTACTTATTTATTGAATTCGTGGGTGTAAATACCTTGAAATGTGTAATAACTTCATTCTCGTCACATATTTTTAAATATTTTTATACATATTATAAAAATATTTTAAATACACAGGAAATTCTATTCTCATAACAGAAAAGCCAATGTCACTTATTGCAGATAATATTTACAGCAACCATTGCATGCGGTCATTTTGAAACGGCACCCTCTTGAAAATACCACCCCGAAAAGCCGATTCTCTCGTAGCTTTTAAAAGCTCCCATTAAAAAAACTTTCCCGCCACCGCAAAACAAAGCCAAAAGCAAATTCCTTGCCGCACACGCGAGTAAAACTTCTTTTTTTTTCTCGCACTGGCCGGGGGAAAGCAAAAACACGTAACGTATTTGTGGTAACGCTACTCGCCTCGGAAACCGTGGAAAAACACGTCATTCCGCGGGCGCGCGATAACCACCCCGTATATCCCCCCCTCCACCCTCCCCCAGTCACTCGGCGGTGCGCGAAATCGAGTAGTTTAATTTCCGGCACGCAACAAACGGCTTTGCTCTTTCACCTACCTTAACTGCGTCGCGGCGGCGGCGGCGGCGGCTCTGATGTTTCACTCCTCTCGCACACGAGCTAAACGGTAAAGACACGCGCGCGCGTCAAATTTCTAATCGAGCTCGCGGCGTAAGCGGCTTACTCGACGCTCGGGGAGGTTCTTTCCTCGTCTTTTTTTTTTTTTTTTTTAATTTTTTTTTCTTCTCTCTCTTTCTCTCTTTTTCCATACGTCAACCGGAAACTACAACCTGCGCAGGGGATACGAACGCGTCGACCATTCGTACGGCGGATTTTTCAGCGTCCCTCTATATAACGGCGAATAAAATAATTTGATGCGACATTTGTAATCTCTGAAATATCGCCGGCCATTTGGAAAACGCGGAATATCTTTTTCTCCCCTGGCGCGTGAATTTTAAATGAACCGTCGGTTAAGTACGCGATTTACCGAGTTTGACAGTTGTCCCGCGTGCGGAGAATGACGCAGATTTCGAATATGTCTGGATCACGTGGACACTGCGTTTTTTTTTCGATGTTTTTGTGTAATCACTATGTATTAACGCTTAATAGGAGGATTTAATGGCTTGCGATTTCTTAGCATGAACTTCTTACGGGAAACTTAATATAAATTTGCAGAAATTTTTTTTTTAGTTTTGAAATGAAATTTATGTTTCTAATAGTTTTTTAATGTAGGAGTACCAAACTATATCTGAATATTCAAATATATATGGATATCAGATGTGGACCCACTTTCTATTTTGATTGGAATTTATTTACAATTAATTCCTCCACAAGGACTCATAAAAAAACTTTAATTCTTGTTTTACCTGAAATATTAAATTACGATTATGAGAAAAGTAGATTAAGAAAAAGTACTATTTTTACAGTACGAAGCGACCTCGCGGATGCAAGGGTAATTTTTACTAAAACTCATATTAATTTTTCCTCATATTTTTATAACATTTCATAACAATGTGGCAATAATAATTATTCAATGTTTGTGTAGTATTTTAAAGTGGTATAATAAAAATGAGTTAAAACTATATTTAGAATTTCCCTGTAAGATCAAATAGATAGTTTAATATTAATACATAGAAAAATAGTAATTTTTCTAACCCTATTGTTCTCAGTGTACATACCAACAATAATAAACAACATGCCATTAATTCACAATATTACACGTAAAGATAATAAATAAAGTCCACAATGAATGATGGTTTCAGGTGATACCGACCGATCGGCGAGCACTGGGCGACAAGGATCTGGAGACCTGGAATCTAGCGTTGGATCAACCAGACTCTCAGCCATGTCCAATCGACAGCAACGAGCCCTCCACCTCCACGAAAGCATCCGACGATATTCCCTCGACCGCCTGCGACTCCGGCGCGGATCAGTTGCCCTGCCGTGCGCACGAGACCCGCAAGAGTAAGAGCAAACGAGTCAAAAACTACCTGAAGCGGTGCAAGGGTGCCCTGACCAAGAGCGACGAGGGCTCCTGCGAGCGGCGCAAATCCGAACAGCAGAATGCCGCCTGGTACGTCGAGGCGAGAAAAGACTCGGCGGCGCTGCCGGAGGCGGACGACGCGGAGGATTGCCTCGAGGGCGTCTTCGAGCGGTGCAAGAGGAGCACTGCGGCTAAGGGCAGTCGAAGTTCGGTGTACGAGGATGCCAGGGACGAGGCGACCGGGGCTGCGGAGGGAAGCCTGGATGACGATGGCGAGGGGTTGAACAAGTGCGACTCCAATGACACGCTCATCGCGGAAGCGCAGGATGCCAAGGAGGACAGCGAGGAGGATGCCGGGCCTGCCACGCCGACCATCATACCCAATGCCGTGGTTAGTTTTCTAAATATTTATTATTTATTTATCTTAAAAATAGTATAAAGTACAAAATTACAATGCAGTATAAGTTTAACGTAATTTGTACGGAAAATTTTCTGAGTGTATCCCACGTGCACGAATTTATACTACGAGCACACACATTTTCACGCGCATACACATACATATGCTCACACACATTTACACTAATACACATACGAGCACACATATTCACAAATAAATAAAGGTATATACCTATACACACACACACACACACACACACACACACACACACACACACACACTACAATCGGGAAGTTTTTATAAGCGACGAGTCGCCGCCACGAGAATAGCTCATACACGACGTTGTCTCGCTTCTTGTGCGCGATAATTGGGAATTTTTACAGGTAGCTTGCCCGGTGTCCTTGTGTTGGCGTCGATACTCTCACCCGCGATCGGGGAAAAAAAATACAGCCGTTGTCGTCGGCGGTCGTCGTGGCCATACTCGAGGCAATGCTTAAGTTTCGTCGTTGTTGTCGGACTCGCTGAGAGCCTCGGAAGTTCGAGATTGCGAGGCCTAACGAGGAGGAAAAAAAAGGAACGAAACGCCGGAATTTCGGTGTCAGGTTTTTGCTTTGTCGTAAAAGTTGTCGTTTGAAAAATTTCTACTGGTTCACGCTGGGAATAGTATGGTCGTGCCGTTGTGTGTATCGGTATTTAATTTGATTAACGCAAGGTGCGGTGCGGCGGATTAATTAAGAGGAACAAATGATGAAGTGAACAAATAAAAATGTTCGTTACGTAAATTCGGTTTTTATTCCTGCCATAAATTTGCGATGTCGAGCTTGTCTCTCGAAGAAATAAATTTGCTGGGAAAGAAGATTTTGAAAAATTACTCGCTTCTCACGTTATGAACGTTTAAGTAGTATCAGTCGAGCATGGTAGGCCTACCGGCCGGCATCGTAAAATTTGTCACACTCCTAGAGTAGGAAATATTTTATTTTATTTTATTTTATTAAATTACACACTATATTCAAGCAGTTTGACAATTGCGCATCGTTGAAAATTAAATTTTTAATTATTTTTTATAAGCTAATATTTTTGTAAGGGTACTTATTTACATTTTTACCATAAGTTGATCAATTACTAGAAAATAAATCATATTCTGATCAATTTCTGCTTAATTTTCCACCAGGCGCTAAATGTTCCTATTTATTTTTCTCACCGAATTAAGAATCAATACTATAATAACCGTATTCCGATGTCTCTCGCGAAAGCGCGAGAAAGAAAGGGGGTGTGCATGGGAATCGCGGCTCGTGCTCATTAATTATATCAGCCGATCTATCTAGTCTAGCAGCGACGACGCCGAAGGCTCAAGTCGTAGTTCTCGCTTTCGTTTTTGCTCTCGCGTATTTTACGCGTCACCGTCCCTTATCTCCGCTCTCCACCGCACGACCCACACGTACACAAGAGATTGAGTCTCATTCAAATTTTTCCGTCGCTCAGGGGGTTCCCGTAATTTTTTTCCGGTAAATTTTTTTCCTCTTAGGAGTAGTCCCACCGCGCAAGAGATACGTACACGTGTGTTTTGCAATCAGCTGGTACACTTGTACGGTGTCCCATGCGCGAGAGAAAGCCTTACTCGGCGCCGATTCAATTGCATAATTAACGGAGAATGTTTAATGGAGGCAATAAGAGTGATCGATCGCGATGGAATTACGTCGTAGTCGTAAGTGAAAAGGCATACCAGATTTTTTCTTCTTGTTTTTTAATGCGAGGGCGCTGGGATGAACGCTTAGCCGCTCTGAAGCTGTTGTTGAAATATTTAATCAGCATTTGATTGTCATAATAGGAGAGAACCTTCGGTGGAATAATATTTGTGAAATGAAATATTTTTAATTTTGATGAAGAACTTGATTAACATATTAAAAGGTCCGTTTCGTTTATCCAGTTCAATGTGATAGACTGAAATATTGCATGACTTCTCGTTCTAGGTTTGTAAGAATTAATGGACTTTTAATTACTCGTAAATCCGACATTTAAATACGATCGGTTTTCACATCATTTTTTTTTTCGTATTATATATCCGAAATCAATATTTGCGTGAGAACTTTTACCGCAGAGAACCTAGCAATTATGCTATAAATTGAAAAAAATTAGCATGTATCACTTGAACTAAAAGATATATATACATGCACATTAGAAAATAATAGACAATGACCATTAATTAATATTTTCCTATCGAAATTCAAACATTTTTTAATAAAATTATTTATTTATTTATTAATACAATTAATTAATAATTAGTTTAGTTCTTTGCCACTGTGCTTGATATTTTCCCTTTACACAAACCATTTAGCGCCATTTAACCGGATATGCCTGTGAGTCAATCACATCGCTTTTTAAAATAGCACAACATCCTGTCTTCCTTTTTTTTAAGAGAGGATTAGAGGGCGCAACTCTCTTCACGGGTGTGCATGAAAAATCTAATATTTATACAAACTGAACATTTGGCGAAATCGATGCCCGTGTGATTGCATGAGCTCCGGGGGTTGCCCATTAATTTCACGGCCATCATCATTGTCTTCCAGGGACCGCTCATTAGAATAATAGCACGTCGGTATACGCATGTGCAATATAATTTATTAGTGCGTGTAGAGCGGCACACACACAAAACTCGCCTTCATTATATGGAGAGGGTCGCGAGGGTATCGTTGGTCGCGTTATTTATCGTCGCGGGTGTATAGCTGCACGGACCCGTAGGCGCCACGCGCCAGTTGCGAGAATTGACCGCGTAAATCTAAGGCCGATACCCTCCACTGTACAAGCGAGAAAGTGGAAAGAGCACTGCCTGATGCTTCTTTAATTTGAAGGATTGCCTGTGGTTGATTTCGTTAGTTTGCTGATTTCTTTATGAATTTTTTGTGTACACGAAGAAAAATGTAGCAGTGCGAGGACAAATGAAAAACATTATTACTGTCATTGCAGTCACTACGCACAAATTTTTAATTCTCATTTTTTACTGAATAATAGATGCTACGTTATTGTACCTTCGTATTTCTTAACGATCCTGTAAAATTATCACAAGGTGCGATCGAGTATTTTCGAGGTAATTTCTTGATTGTGATGAATTTTGCGTATAAATTTTGCTAAGAGTATATAGAACGATGAGATGTTACGATAATCATTATTTATGCGTAAGTAATTTTTATTATTCAGTTTGGAGTATTATCGATAGCTTACAGTGGAGCTATACAAAATTGCGACTGCAGGCAAATAATAAAGTTGCTTCAAGCATATCATTAATGGTTTGAAATTAGCAACTTTTAGTAATTTACAATCATTTTTTCTCTTTTATATTGGTCAACTGAAATCATTGATGTTACAGTTATCTAGCGATCGGCTAATAAGCATTAATATATATACGTATATATTCCTAATAGATTTTGTAAATATATTATTACTCGCTTGAACAATGCAAGTAATAATACACGAGTAGCTTGCAAAGATATTTAGTCAGATTTACTAGCAGTAAGCTATATTTATTTATGGCATATATTGATTTTCTATTATTTCACCTAAATAGCCAACGACTCGAAACTTTGAATTTTTTTACCACAACGTGTACGTTAAGGCATTGTAATAATTTTATTGCAACTATAAGATACAGTTTACACTTATAGTTTACAACTTTTTTTTACAATGCACTGAGAGAAAAGTTTGATAATTTTAAGTAAATATTTATTTCAATAGCATACTCTTGTTAAATATTCCTTTGAATCGAGTAATTATTTTTTCGAAACTACTAAATTTATTTAGAAACAAATAAATTCATTTAGTTTTAAAGAAATATTTAACAAGTACTGTTGAAGTAAATATTTATTTAAAATTATCAAATTTCTTTTCAGTGTGTGAATTCACACACGAATTCAAACTTGGACGCACGTTGCCCCCTGCAAGTACAGAAATGCAGCGGTCAAAAGCAATCCGGTGTACGCGGCGGCCAATTGCCGGTAAATTTTTGACGAGTGTGGAAAACGGAATGCGCGCCATAAGTCAATTGGCTGTGGTAATGATGCGGCGCTCGCACCTTGCGAGCTCTTATCGTAACCTGAAAGCTCGCAGCGCGGAAACGCCCCGATAATGTGCCGGTGAAAAGACGCCCTGGGGGATGATGGACTGGTTTCTGCAAACGAGGTTTTCTCTTTGCCGCGCGAAAGCACGATGAAGAAAATTTACGATAAAGACTCTTGGCTATTATAATCTGCAAATACGTGAGTCCAATAAAGTGTAAAGCTTTATTTGTCTTTGGAAGGAAGAAATTGTCGCGTTTACGTGGCCAAAGTTATCGCTGATAATTAGTGGCCTACTCTGTAAAAATAAATAAGTGAAATTTGACTAAAATAAGTGAATAGTCACTTATTCTACGTGAAAAATCTTCCACTTACTGCAATAAGTAGAAGATATTTAACGTGAAATAAGTGACTATTCACTTATTCTAGTCAAATTTCACTTATTCATTTTTAGAGGGTAGGCATTTTAGAAAAATTAGTGAGGTAGTTAGTAGTCAGTTGTTATTAAGGCATGAGAGTAGATGTTGTGCCTGCGAGTAGAATGAAGTTTATTAAAAAAAGTCAGTTATTTAAAAAAAAATACTGAAAAAAATTAGTAAGTTCAAGTAAATATTTCTTTAAAGTTTTGCAAAGTATAAAATATTTTTTTTTTTTTTAAGAAAAAATCACCCCTTTTATCGCATTTCTCAATGTCCACGATTTATATTTATACACATTTCATCCTTATACATGATTGATCCATTCACACCTCATCCTCATTTCTAATTCATGGTCAAGTGTTTCACCTCATTTACTTGATTAACTGCAGCATCTTAATCATTCACGTATAATTAAAATATTAATAAAATACATTTTCTGAAAGATTTATAATAAATTTTTGTATTTGCACAAATCATTAACTTTTGTTTAAAGCTTTTATACCTACATCAAATAATTCACATTTAGCCTTATTATTTTAACTTTAATTAGTTTTATCAAATTATTCAGTGTACGTCGTTTACCAGCAATAAGCTCGTTATTAAACAGTTGTTCTGCCTACAAGCAGCTCAGAATCAATTTCTCTCGTGTGTCACTCATCTTCGAATGATAGACACGCATCATTAGCAGACGTTGGATCCCATCCGCTGCCACAATCCTCGTGTACAGCCTGCGCCTCCTCCAACGCACCATAAACAATACTCTTCGATAAGCAGAAAAAAAGAAAGACGCACATCGTATTCCGCGTGTTTACTTCCCATGGTTTGCTGGAGAGATCTTTCTAATGGGAGAGAATCATGTAGTTTAGTCGGTGTCGATTAGGCGATGCGTCCATTCCGTCACTCGTATGTAAGCTCGATGTCCGTCGATCGTGCAGGGCGATCGACGATTCATAGCGATTTATTACATTCTCGCTTTCTGACTTGCATAAACTCACTTTCAATAAAGCTTTTAAATTTGTTTCCATTAATCGTTTCTACACTTCTTTGTATTTTTTAGTAATTATTTTATACCCCCTTATGTCGAATTAATGAAGCTCTACTAAAAATTAGTGGGAATGCTTCACTAATCATTAAATAGTAGAGCTTTTCTCATTAATTCTTAATTAAATCATGCTAATTGTTGAGTTTTTTTTACTAATTCAACTTTAGATAGTAGAAAGTATAAAAAGATTAAAAAACTGTCTCTCTAAATTCCATTCAGTGGAATTTCACTATCATTCAGTGCATTTTCACTATTTTGCAGTCCAGATTGGTTCAAACCAGTAAAAATGAACTGATCTGGACTGGAAGGTAGTGAAATTCCACTGAATGGAATTTAGAGAGGTCATACCGTAATTTTTATACGCGAATTAAATTCTCTCAGTGTATAATATTGTAATAATCAAACACAAAATAATTACAGAGAAATATAAAAGATAGACTTTACTTCTAGAATTGTGCTGACAGTTCGAAAATCCAGAATCAACTAACTCTCTAACAACCGATAAATAAACGAATAACAATATTTATTCCCAACGAGTACAAAAAATTTGCCAATCGAACCGAAGTAAGTTATTTGCTCCGTTGCGTTCGGACACGCGAGCAATTGAAAGCTCATTACTGCCATTAGGCATATCGAAGGGTCGCAGTGATTTTTGCTCACCGCAGGGCTGAAAGAGGTATACGGTGCGGGAGCGTTGCGCAACCGATTTCTCTGTCTCTCGGGGCGGCGACGCGCAAGAGTGACGATGGGAAAAGGAGAGGCCCCCGCCGATGGTGGCTAATACAGTCATTACTCGCCCTTTAAGAACTGCATTATTGGCACCCCGTAAATCAGCTTTCTCTTCGTTATTGCACGCTAAATTATGGCGGGACGTACGGCCGGTACTTTTTTTTTTATTCTTTCCTTGTCAAGAGTACACCGACACTGTATACCATTATTCGATTTACTTCGGTACTGCAGCACGAAGGTGAGAGTGATAGTGACTTTCCGAAAAATTTATTTTGAGCAATGTGGAATGTTGGATACGATACGTGGAAATTCGTATTTTAGTTGTAAAAAATTAAAGACCTTTCTATTTTTCTTAATTAATATCACTCGTACTTTTAATCTATTGAGCAATAGAAATTTTTTTTTAGTTATTTGTTGTCGCCTGATCCAGTATTCTACATGTGCGCACGTAAATAATTATAACATAAAATTAATTAATCTAATTAATTTAATAATGCTCGTGCAAATGAAAGTGAATTTCGATAGATCAGTGTTGCAGTCGTGTTTTTTTTTTCTTTTTCTTTTTTAACAATGTGTTATGCACTTCGTGATCACCGCGTTTACGTTGCCCCGTAATGTCCATTTGTCATTTGCAGATATCTGCCTTTTTGATCGTGACCACTTTTGCTTCCTCATAGAGAAAGTTTAGCGATTATGAAAAATGGCCGTGCGACGCTGCATTATTTCTTGCCCAGTGAAATTCGCCAGGCACAATTTAAATTTCAACGCTCATTGAATTAATAAAGACAGTTGCCGTTTATTTTCTACCTTATCACGCTTTTTTACATTCGTTCTTGTATTCTCAAATCGAGTTACCTGGTAAATCCTCTTAACAGTTCGTTTCAATGTCAAGTGACTAATAACAGACTTTGAGTATATCTCTGCGGCGCGGCTAAATGTTAAATTGTTTTTTTACTGAAATAAACTCAGGCTAGCCCCCTTAAATTTATTTAAAAAAAAAAAAAAAAAAAAACACCGCCTAAACGACATTGTCTGTGCAACAATTACACCGATAAGTATAATGCGATAAACTTTTTTTTTTCTTATTCGGGGAAGCGATAAGCCGCTTTAATACCGCTCTCGGGCGGGCGCGGCTTCTCAATTAGATTTTCGCGATAAGACGGAGAAAAGAAGAATTCGGAACTTTAAATTCAATTCCTGGAAGTGCGCGTCGAATGATTTCCTGAAACCCGAGAGCCTCTCCGCGAGGGCGCGATACTTTTTCGAAAGTCGTGAAGTCGTTGGCGCTACACGAGGGAGATACGGTGAAGCGAGGAAAATGCGACTCGAGATAGAATCCGCACGTTTCGTTCGCTTTGGAAGAAGTTTAATTTTTTAGCGGAGACTCGCGGGGGACTCAATCCTTTTCAAAGCATCGAGCGTACGATGTTGCGGGACATTGTTCTTTAAAATTTTATTTGGAGTCTTTCCTTGTTTACGAATTTTTTTAAATGAATTGATTTAAGATTTACTTTATTCGACGATTCTTGTTCTCTCAATTTTTTTAAAGTATATTTATTTACTTGTTGAAAATTTTACAGATTGTTTTTAATACAGTCAAATTTTACAAACTCAGAAAAATTAAAATGGAATTTGTAGTGTTATTTAAAAACATATGAGAAGAATAGTACATTACGTCACAAGGGAGAAAAATGCAGTATTATTCCCGAGGGCAAAAATGTTAATTTTATTTGTTTTAAGAAAAAATTAATTTTATTAACTTTTACATGTATATTTTTTATAATTAAATATTATAAACACAATTAATTTATATTGTTTTATTAGTTATAGGTTATGAAAGAAACATTGAAAGTTCGCGAAAAAATAGAATATTCTTGCCTTGCCATGTTCGTCTGTTTCTACTTACAGATACAAATCATAGGGAATCGCCTGGCGCCGCAAAGAAAGTTTTTCCGCGTAGGACAACTTTTTAAAATTAATACTGTTCGATTATTATAATTCATGCTTTTATAAATTTCAAACGTCAATCATAAGTTCGTAATAAAATCTTTTAGATATATTACCTTTTCAACTGACTCCGTTCAGCACAGATAACTAATGTAAAATTTTGATCACGCTAGAAAAAAAATATTCAAAAAAAAAAAAAAAAAAATTGTCATGCTCCTTTTGATTGACGCTTTTAATAAACTTTAGATGTAGGATAATTTATGAAGCTAGAAAACCAAGCATTAAATAAATAAATAGAAGAGTAGATTATTTAACGTTTAAGCATATGTTTGAATAATATTTACATTCAATATTTATTTGTACATCAAGTAATTAAAGTGAAAATAGAACCAAAAAAATAACAGTATCCACGACAATTAATTGCCATTAAGCGAATATTCGGTATGTAAACGAGTTGCCCTGTACCGCCTCTCTCAGCGAAGGCAAACAAAAAGTCCCCACCGTCCTGAAAGAGGGTAAGGTACGCGCGAGCCTTCGCTTTGTAAGGGCACGCATTGGCCGGGAGTTGAAAAGAAAAATGAATAAAAAGGCGAAAGAGAAAAAAAAACAATGAAACTCGCACACCAAAGGAGACTCGGTCGCTGCCGCCACCACGGCGGTAACGCGACACCGGTACTCTCGGCGAAGGTTCGCGGGTGGAAATCGAATTTCGCGCCGCCACCTGCGGAATATTGAACTCCCTCCTCTCCTTCCACGCGATAAAAATGACCCTGAGCTTTACTTTCGTTTCGTGCGTTCGAGCCGCCGGCTCGTGCGTGCACCGCAAAATTGTATATCTGGATGAGGCTCGTAAAGAGGCCGTTTGATGGGGGCCTTCGTTGCGGGCCGCGGTTTTGCCTAATTTATCGATAATCGAGGGCAACGCGGTAATAATGAGGCGGCCCCGGCGATGTTGGGCACTCGGGGCCCCGATGCGAGGGACGTTATATTATTAGATTGGAATCGGCGCGGCTAATGTTAGAAAGTAGCGTAATGTTTGTTGTGAGTTTTATTCGCCGGAGATCTTATCTGACTTCCTCAAAATAATTTGTTGACTTGTTGAGATTTTTTACACCGCGCGGTAATAGACTAATAGTCATTTACAATCCAATTTGCGTGTGCTTGTTGTAATGCGTTAATTTTTATTTTATCATTTTTTTTTTTTAATAAAATACCGAACACATTTTAGTGCTGTATATTAAATTGTCGTTATCTTATTTTGAAACATTTTACGTGTAATTTTTCTTTTTTTTTTATCGAGTTATCGAACGGATGTAGCGAAAACATATTCAATTTTATTATAACTGCGTTATAAAGTACAATAACACTGAAGAAAAAATGTTTAGTAAAAATTACTATAATGGAAGAGAAAATGGTCACGCAGACTGACATTATGAAAAGAATTGTAATTTTTACTGTATTTGTGGCAAATTTTACTAAACAATTGTACGCGGTTAAAAATCTTGTGTTTCGTCTAAAATGTTTGTGTAGAGCAAAAAAACACAGGTAATGTGTAAAAAAATTACACAAATTATGTGCTATAATTAACACAAGTCAAATGTAAAAATTACATACGATTTTTGCTTAGTTTACACAAATTTTGTGTGTACATACTTACAAAATATGTCTTCACACTGTATTACCGCATTTGAATTTACACAAATTTTGTATAATTTTGTTTAAATAATTCTGTCGAATTTTAAACACGCACACATTTTGTTTATTTTTTAACGGATTTTTAACTGTGTAATAATTTTTTTTCATCATGCCAGTCTGTGTCCACTTTCCCATACAGTATAGTACTCTTTACTAGAAGTGTATCAATTTTTTACTAAATGTGTATTGGTAAAAATCTGTCATTCTTAATACTGAAATTAAAAAATGCCCAAATATTTTGTAACTAAAAATTAATATTACGCTTACTGCTTTATGCAATGCGAAAAAATCTGCCGATAATCGTAAGCGAATAGAATTACGAGGCCGCACAATGTAATTGCAGCGTAAAAACGAATCAAGAGCTCCGCGTCAATCGGAGCGGCAGTTAGCGGGGCACGATTCTCGAATTTTTCGCGCGGCGCGAATCGATCGCACTGCCCCCACTTCATTTTAACGGGCATTATGTAAAGGACAAGCAATTAAAAAGGACCGGGGGGCTCACGATGGCGACACACACACACACACATACACACTCAAAAAGACACACACATTTACACACAAAGACAGATACCAGCCAATTTTCGTACACACCGGCTGCCGGCGGCGTGTTTTCATTTTATCGCCTCCCTCGATCGGTCCGCGCGCGAGGCGGCGGCGTACCCTCGATATTCCCCTTTGTGCGCTCACTTTCGCCGGTTCTCATAGATACCGAGCGCGTCGTCGACGCTCTCACTGCCTGCTTTTTCTGCTTTCCTCGTTTCACGTTTTTTTTATTCTCCGTGCTGCACGCCGCTCTGTCGCCGAGCTTTTTTTCTTCTTCAATCCAGTCTTCTTATCCTCTCTTATTTCAACGAGACTACGCGATGCGTAATTAAATGTCGTACTTTTAAAGTTTTTTGCTATAGTCAGAGAACAATTTTTGACTTGAATTTAATTAATTTTCGTCTTGGTCTTTTTATTTCTATGAGAATTTCGAATGATGTAATTTGGATAAACATATAAAAGTAAAATAAAGGCTTATCTCTAAAATCATTGATTAAGCATCATTTATCTTTGCATAATTAATTTAAAAATTGAAGGTCAAGGCTTAAACGAGAGAACGGTAAAAAAATTACGAAAGCTCACCGAAAGCTTAGAAAGCAAATGAAAAAAGCTCGCATCGACTCCTCGAGTACCTTTTCCGCGCAATAAATAAATCGCGCAGCATCGAAGGACTGTACAGCTCAAAGGCCCGGCGCTGGTTTGATCGCATCATCAGACAAAGTCCTCACGAGTGCGAGAAGAAATGTTTATTTGACTTTCCATCTTGGTCTTTTTGTTTCTATGCGAATTTCGAATAATGGAATTGGATAAACGTAAAAGTAAAAATAAGTTTCATCTCTAAAATCATTGATTACGCATTTATCTTTGAATAATTAATTTAAAAACTGAAGAATATAATCAAGAAAATAATGTCAAGGCTTAAACGAGAGTACGCTAACAAAATTACGAAAGCACACCGAAAGCTTAGAAAGCAAATGAAAAAAGCTCGAGTAAAACCTTTTCCGCGCAATAAATAAATCGCGCAGCATCCAAAGAGTGTACGTTCGAGCTCAAAGGCCCGGCGCCGGTCGATCGCATCGCCAGACAAAGCCCTGACGAATTTACGAGCGGAGTCGCCAGGGTGACGGAATCGGGATCCTCCCACTCCCTCCCGGAGGAGTTCCCGAGCGGCGGAGGCTCGCGCGACACGTGCAGAGTCGCGACCGGAGGAAGACGTTGCGTCAGCGCGCGCATGTCCCCCCCGGGGGTGTAGTGGCTCGGGAGAGAGAGCGGCGCAATACTCACGTGCGCGCGAGCTTGACCCGGAAATCGCTCGGCGCCGATACGCCGCTCGTTGACACCTTATTACCCCTGGCCCTGCGGGCCTTCGGGCCAGTCGTTACAAAACGCCGACGAGCGGACGGTGCTTTACGAGCGGAGATCATGGCCGTCCGATGAGTTTCCGATTGTGAGCTGATCTGGTTTAGGTGGTTCTGGAGAGACGCTGGGAGGGCAAGTTTCTTTTGTATAGGATTTTCATGAGCTAAACTAGGTCTATAGGAAAAATTGTTTGTACGCGGATAGGATTTTTCGTAATAAAATTTACAAAAAAAAAAAAAACGGTGTAAAAATTACGAGACGAACCGTAATCGTGGTGCCATGTGACATTCCATTCATTAGTACGGTAAGGCATAAGAAATTTTGCTGAACTGTCCAGTAAAAATTACCGCGATTAGACTCAGCAAAAATCTCGAAATTGTCTTGTCTAGTTTTGTGAGTCTGGACAAAAGTTGAAAACGTCAAAATATTTTCAAGAGGAGACCACACGAGTTGGTTTTTCGAGAATTTGATCAAGACAAGACTCTTCGGCCAACAGTATTGCAAAATCTTGGTTTTGTTAAAATTTTATTATAAGATTTTTAAATCCCAAGTTTATTAAACATGAGTTTATTTTCACAATCTTATATTTAGCAAGATTTTTCAAGGCGAAGAAAAATATTTTTAAACTTTAGCCTGCTCTCGTCTTACGGTCGGAAGCCCTAGTTTAGTCATCTACCTTCAATGCTAACAAAAAATCAATACGCAAAAGAAATTATATTTTGTAGTGCAAGTTAATCATAACGATTTTTATTGCAACGCTTTAAACTACTAGAGATGATTTTTTTTAATACTAGTAATATAATAATAAAAGCAACAAACAATCAGCGGAAAAAACAAAAGAACTAGATCTCAAAGTCAATTGTATAGCAATTTGAAAAGCCATTTGGACATGCAGCCGCGTGCACGACATCAAAACGCAGGGTAAATTCGCTCGGTTATAACGCCGGCAATTCCGCCAACTCACCGTAACAATAAATCTACCCAATAAAGCACAGCTAAGCACCTTTATCCGCCTCCGAAACAGCTTCCGTGACTGATCGCGGTGCGCGCACTCGCTCGTTCCTTTCTCTCGACGCTACTTTTTCCACCCTCATTTTTATCGCCCGCAATGACCCGAGCCATCGCGATACGCAAATATTAAGGTTTCATATTTAATCCTGGAAAGAGATTTGCTTCCTTTCGCTATACCCATTTTATCTTTACTGAGTTTAATCATTTCCTGCATGCGCTCTTGTGATTTTTAGTTTTTTTAAAGTAAATTCGAGGTACTTCCTTTTAATACTCCTGAAATATTTAATAACTTAATACAGATACATATTATTTACTGCAGAAAACTGATTTCATACGTGTTTGTAATTTATAAATACATTTTTCTAGCGTTAATTAATCTCGTTTACGTTCTAGAAAAATTAAAATTTGTTTAAATTGTTACACAATATCCTGCCATCACTTTTTTAAGAGAGGATTAAAAATCTTCTTGCTTCACTTTTGATGCAGTGGCTTCGCTCTAACATTGTCAATTTTATCTATCTTACACTTAAATAACTTTAAGGTATAATAAAAAGAATTTTAATTCAAACAAACCTGAAAGAAATCGAGTTAACCATGGTCTGACGTTACCCTCCGCGTAAACTTCGAGAGCAGCTAGTTTAACCGATTCCATTAAGCACACCCCAAGAACTAAACAATGGGCGGAGTGCAGACATCCCATTAAACGCGAAATTCCGGTGTGTCCGTGTTCATCAGCGCTCCGGCGAGTACGAACAATGCCATTCCCTCGAATTCGCCGGCTGCCGGTTGGTTTCCAGCCTTGCCCTTATCAGCGGCCGCGATCGTCGCGCTGCGTATGCGCCACGCACGGTATAACGAGCAGCCGTTGCGCAACCATCCCAAGCGATTTTTCCGACTCCCGGCAAGTGCTCCGCCTTCGTTACGCGCTTTATCGACAAATTTTCAAGCGGGAGGATGGAGCGGCGAATTCTCGAGGATAAATCATTGCCGATCGAAGGCGTCAGCTTGAGAAAGTGGTATCCAATGGAAGAGGGGGGGATTTAAGCGGATTTTGGTATCGGCGCAAAAGTGACTAATGAGGCGTGATAAATTTACGCGCGTTCCTTTTTTTTTTTTTCGTCGTCGGAGCGCGCGTGGACGTTGATAAGAAAACACTTTCGATGGCGCGCGTGCGCGCTCGAAGGAAATGCACCACACGCGGCAATTTGAAAAATCGGCGAACCGTTAAAGCGAGGCATTAAACTTGTGGCGCAGGCTAATGGGATAATGGCTTGTCATGACTAATGCTGGATTTGTCAATGGCTTTGGCTTGGGTTAATTTATGCCTAATCGATATGACCCACATTAGGCGTTACGCCTTGCACTGCAGATCTCTACGATTCTGCGTACTGCGCTGGTGCTGCGGGGAGATTTCTTTTCCTTTTTTTTTTTCATTGTAAATGTAAAACAAACAAAATTCCGCGAACCGAGCGATGAATAATGGCCTTCATAATTTCATTTAATTTAAACGTTAGTCCGACCGAATGGCGCTGTTAAGTGTAATGAGCAACGACTTCCTAAACACTTCGTCAAAAGCAATGTGCGTTCAACTGGTCGGAGTTAAATGAGGCATCGCCGCACGAACGTAATTCGTACGTGTCGAAAAATTTTAACGACTCAACATCAGTCGTCAACGGTTAATAAGAGCAACTTCGTTAAACTGGTAGACAAGATTTCACTTTCATTTTGTTTCTTACTATTTTTCATTATTGTATTTATCATAAGCGAAGAATGATTTGTATTCTAACACTGAATCGCACACGAGATCTGCAGATAATTTTTTCTTCAACATCGTTTCAGAATCTACACTGAAAAAAAATTTGGTAATTTTAAGTAAATATATATATTACTTGTCTCAACTATTTCTTTGAATCCACTAAATATTTCTTTAAAATTAAATTAATTCATTTGTTTCTAAATAAATTCAGAAGTTTCAAAGAAATAATTACTTGATTCAAAGAAATACTTAACAAGTATACTATTGAAGTAATAAATATTTACTTAAAAATTAACAAATTTTTCTCTCAGTGTAGCGAACTAAAAAATAATTCTAAACAGATGTTCTTCGTCAATAATTTCTTCATAAAGTATTTGCAGACGCGAGGAAAACCGAAGCATTCGCCGGGATATAAGCGTATATACGTGTCCATCTCGCCGTTGCCATATCCTTCGCCGCGCGACGCCTGCACCCGGCGATTAGGTCGTCTGATAAATTGAACGGGCCGCGCGCGCCGCGCGTATAGCGGCACTCGCGCTTACACACGCGGAAATCACCTTCGCCTTCGCGGCACGCGCTTATAGGGACGAGCGTTTCCCGGCGCGTTTACCGTTCGGAGTCGCGTAATTCGCCCACGCGCGGCCGCCCTGCCCGCCGGCCATTATTCATCCGCGCCCCTCTCGCCGCGGACCTCACGCGACGCCGATTTATATTTCGCGCCGAACAGATAATGGAAAGCCGTGGCATAGGCATTCGCGAGAGGCTGATCGATCCCCGCTGACCGGCTGCTTTCCGGATCCGCGCGCCTCGCGGTAAGCGATCAGCTTATCTTGTGCGTAGTTATTAGCTTTGCTTCGCTCACTTTTGGGCTGGATTAAATGTACACTGAAAAAAAAAATTAGTAAATTCAAGAAAATCTTTGTTTAAGTAGTGCCAAGTAAATGGTTTCATTGAATTAAATAAATCTTTTTGTAAAAACTGCTAAATAAAGTTACTTCAATGAAATATTTAATTGATTCTACAATATACTTAGTTAATTCAATGAAACCATTTACTCGGCACTACTTAAACAAAAATTTTCTTGAATTTACTAATCTTTTTTTTCAGTGTAGATGTTGCTTTTTTATTACGCCAAATTTTTATTTCTGTGCAGGGATATGTCTTAGTGGACTTTCGCGCGTTCGTATAATCTTTTTTCACGTTTGAAGGGCTGCGTCGTGCATGTGCGAATTCATAAACTTCATAAAGCAAAAAAGAAACACATAATTTGTGTAAAAAAAAATTACACAAATTATGTGTTATAAATAACACAAGTCAAATGTAAAAATTACACACGATTTGTCCACATATAACTTGTCTGCAATAAATAAATCATTTTAAAAACAAATATTTTCATATTTCCTTATCATCTTCACCTTCAATCTCGTCGTCATTCAAATCAGCAACCTTTTTTCTAAATTTCATTATTTTGTTAAAAAAGAAAACAATTTTATGATTGGTTTACTCACAAAATTTTGTTTCAGTTTAAGTGCCCCAATTGTTTTGTGAAATTCATGAATTTGTACGTAAAAAAAAACTTTAACGAAAAACTTACTGTATGATCAACGCAGCAAGGAATGAAAAAATAGGATATCTACAGTATGACTACAATATTCTTCATTTGTTAATGTTATTAAATTGGCTTAAGTACATTATAAAGCACACATTAAAATTCCGGCTCTCCTACCGTATAAAGGTCAAAATTTTTTATAAAAAATTACACAATTTTACGATACAACCTTTTATTAAAATATACGTGTAATCATATTAGTGCTGGTTTAAAAATATTCGGTGTGATAAAAGATTGCGCAGCCAATCAGTTCACTCTGATCTCCGGAACAATTTTGCCAGAAAAAGAGATTTTAACGCAGGACCTCGGCGTGAGTCACAGCTTCGTATCTCTATCTCACTTATGACCCCCTGAGTTGTGCATTTCGAAAGAGACTTGCTTTATCGGGAGATTGTAATGTGGTCCCGCAGCAGCGGCTAAGATCTGATGACTCTTTGTTCTTCGGTAATTGTGGATTTTGACGGCACGGCCACTTCAGATAAGACGATTCTTTTTTGGAACTTGTTTGTTTATCTACGCTGAGACTTTAATGGCTTCATTGTGATCAACTGCACCAAATCCAGGCAGCCTGAGTGTGCGGCTAAGTGTCCAAGAGAATTGCGGCTATATTATATTCTTTGTGTCAGAATTTGGCATTGGTTAAGGATTTGTGTCGTGACTAATCATAATTATAATGTTTGATGCTTGAGGAAATGTTGAAATCACTCGTGGCTGCGTAAATGCACCGCACATAATAGACACATAAATTCTGTAGATCGTAAACCCGCAGATTTACAATTTGTTTTGGTCAATATGAGTAATAAAATAATTTTTTTTTGTTTTTATTTAAAAATCATCTATTATAAATGAAAAAAAAATCTTCTCTTCTAAAACTGCAGTTACAATAGATCGAGTGAAAACATTTAATTAGATAATAAATACATTTCAATTAGGTACATAATTTGAACATCTAATACAAACAAATTCAAATAAAGTAACCCTGGTAAAAATTTGAAAGGGCAGTCAAGCTTGTCAATCGTATAAGACGTAATATTATGATTCAAAGGTTCTTGATAATCATTTATAATGTTCAAAGTTAATGTAACAATGCCATTCTGCTATTCGAAGCGCCAATGGGAGAATTATTGAATTTTATTTTTCTGTTTCTACGAAAACTAGAATAAAACTACGTAATTTTTAGCTAGAATTCAAGTCGATTCCATTAGCCGGCTTGAAACCATGAGAAAAAGCGTTTCATTATGTTACATCCGTACCAAATGAAGCATTATTTTTAACAGTTTTTATGATGAATATCTATATATACTAATTTTTATAAAATCATACATATATAAACATATAATAATTCTGTTGTTATAAAACCAATAGAATCTATAATCTTGTATTATCATAATATTTATAAAAGAGAGAGAGATATAAGAATAGCTATAAAAGTATACATAATAATTTTATTGTCAAAAGAATTTATAAATGTATTATTATTAACAATATTGTATTATTATAATAATAGTATGTATAACACTTATAAAA